>JABYQR010000629.1:0-15180 GCA_022592445.1 Cytidiella melzeri | reverse complement strand
CAACGATAAAGCTGGGATCAAAGCACTCAAAACAAATCTCATGAATCAATATGAGATGCGTGACTTAGGAGAAGCAAAGCTAATCCTAGGCATGCAAGTGCATAGAAATCGTAAAGAGCGTACACTCTACCTTTCTCAAGGGTCGTACATTGAAGATGCTCTTAAACGTTTTCAAATGATCAATGCTAATCCTGCCCGTACACCTTTACCATCTGGACTAGAACTTCGCAAAGCAGATTCTGACTATACAGCGGAACATGAGCTTAGGAGTTCGTATCAAGCCTTGATTGGTACACTCATATATGTTATGATTGGTACTCGTCCCGACATTTCATATGCTGTCATACGTCTTTCTCAGTATATGTCAAATCCCACTCAGATCCATATGAATGCTGCAAAGTACATACTCCGTTATCTACTTGGTACTCAGTCATACGCTATCAAGTATGATGGACGCAGCCAATCTGGACTAGTTGGGTACTCAGACGCAGACTGGGCTGAGAACAAAGACGACAGACACTCCACTACTGGCTATGCATTCCTTCTGGCCAAAGGCGCAGTGTCATGGGTCTCGAGGAAACAGAAGACCGTAGCACTCTCTTCAATGGAAGCAGAGTACATGGCATTATGCGACACAGCGAGGCAGTGTGCTTGGATACGTACTATGCTTACGGAATTGGATATGTCACCAAGAGGTCCCACTACGATCTATTGCGACAACCATGGTGCCATCTTCTTCACAAAGAATCCAAAGATTGAAGCTCGTTCAAAGCACATTGACATTCGTTATCACTATGTTCGCGAGTTCATAAATGAAGACAAAAAGGCAGAACTCTATGCCATCCCAACTGAAGACCAAGTTGCTGATATTATGACCAAGTCATTGGCATTTCAGAAACAGTCTAAATTCAGTGGGAGTCTTGGACTAGTGAACTTCACTGCACTCTAACGAGATGCTGTCATTCAAAGTAGCTCAAAGCAAAATGATGTTGGCATCAAGTGGGAGTGTCAAAGCGAGATTGTATCGCTGATTATCGGACATCAGATCTATGGACAATGTAGATTAGATATGTAGATAGATAAGCACAGATAGTACATAGCATGTGATTCCACCATCCTTATGGTCACACACGATGCGATACTTACACCATATGGCATCGTGTTCCAGTAGTTTCCATGATTGAATAGCAGAAGTACCATGAGGCTTCTGCATGACTCATATTTCATATACCAAATGTATTGAGCTTACTAAAGGCTCAGTCAGCACCATTCAGTTATGTAGGATGCTCAGTCATCGCTTACATTCTCTATTCAGTAGTATTAGCAAGCAGGACTGTGCATTACCAATCATTACTCATAGGATTACCAATCCTTACCAATCCTTACTCATATGACATTACTGTAGCATTAGTAATCTAGTTACAGACATGTATATATACAGCTCCTAGAGAGCAGAGAAATAATAAGACACTTACTCCCAGAGTTAATTGACCCTCCTAGTCATCCCCTACACTCGTAACTTTCAAACAAGAGGGTGAATTATCACAGGGGGCCCATACCCACTAAAAACCCGGTATTCAATCCAGTCTAGCGGAAGGTCGCGGTCATGGTTAAGTATGCCGCTCCAGGTGCGCAAGACTAGTTGTTTTGGCAGTTTTTGTTTACCATATTTTAGTTTCGTCAGTTCGCTGTCAATGGTGACTTGCATGTTCATTGCCGTGAGCCATTTCCGATCAATTTCTCTGAGAGAGTGTTTCTTCCCCCCGCGGTCAATGCGCTGTTCACAGCGGAGTCTCCAGATGAGGTGGGCGGATTCGGTCATCATTATGCAATAAAGTCGCGACAGACCTGGCTGACGCTTCCCGTCAGGTGTAGTGAAGTTGGCGAGTGGGGCGCCTAGTAGGTTGCCAATGTGTTTGCCTGGCCATGGTACCGTAGGTGTCTTGATGTGCCAGAGGCTTTCACACAGTGCCCATATCCGAGTGCAGTCCGGAGCCGAGCATTCGACGAGGATGTGGTCGATGGAGTCTTCTTCGTCACACAGGGTGCATGTACGCCGATGTTCTAGATCCTGGATGTGGGCCCAGAACTTCCCCACTTTGAGTGAGTTGTGCATTGTTCTCCATAAGAAGTCAGAGATTTTGCGGCTGATATCTTTGTGTCGTAGGCTTTTCCAAATGCTGCCCCTGGTGGGGTAGCATCCTCCGAGGTGGTCATGCACGCAGTGGTATGTTTTGTCGAGATTCACTTCCGCTGCGGGTCGTGGATCAGTCGGGTTTGCCAGACGAACTCTGGTGTAAGCTATGGCCTGCGATAGGGCTGTCGCTTTCACCCCGGTGAGGTTCCAAACGTTGGGTACTGTTAGGTCCAGGTCCGCTGGGGGTTCTAGTTGTGTTCCGTGGCTCGCGAGATTGTCTGCACCGTCATTTCCTAGGGACCCGGAGTGTCCTTTTACCCACTCAAAGGTGGTTATTGCTGACCTTTGTTGTAGGTGGTAGGCAGCGCTACGGAACAGGTCTGTGTTGTCCACGCCTGTCCATCCTCAATCGCGCCATTTCTGCAGGTGCGTAGTCAGGCCGTCTATTGCATATCGGGAGTCGCTGATGATGTGTAGTGGTCTGGAGGGGGGCGTTAGAGCTGCCACACGTTGTATCGCCAGGACTTCGCCAGCTTGATTGGTTTGTGTTGGCCCGGGGACCCTGATGGCTAGGTTGCGGGAGTCGTCAGTTCCATACCACACGCCGGCTCCGGCGCAAGCATTTGCGGCGCCGTTGTTCAGACAAGATCCGTCGGTGTAAACTGTGAGGAAATCCCTTCGGCGGATCGCAGGGGTCGGTGGTTGGTGGGCTGGTTCGCATGAGGACATGGTGTGGTCCGTGAATATCCTGAAACCGTTGGAGACGTCGTCGCCCGTGGTGACACTAGGGTCGAAGGTGAGTGAAGAGCCTTCGAGTCTAGCCTTCCGGTTCTTTTCTTTCTGGTGGCGTGTCAGGGTGAGCTTGTCATCGGGTGGGTTGGTGTCTGGGTGCCATTTAGCATGGAGGTTATTCAGGAGACGTGAGGCAGTTTCACAGCATTTTGATGGGTGCGTGCAGCTTAGCCTTTCTCGATCTTGTGTGCACATCTGACACGAACAGGAGGGTCGGCCGGTGTGATGTGGGAAGTCCGGTCTCGTTCGTTTCAGTACGTCGAGGAGGTCGCCGACGGTGAAAACGCTATGGTTATTCAGTAGGCATTGTCCGGGTGTGGAGTGTATCAGTCGGCGGAGGGGTTCCTTTGCACCTATGTGGTGCCAGATCGGTAAGTCGTGTTTTAGACGTGTGGAGAGTTTAATTGCCGCTAAGTTCGTGTTATATTTTTCCGCAATCCGCACCATCCGTTTGAGTGATTCAGGTAGTTTCGACTTCGGGTGGACGCTCGCGCGCCAGGTTTGGGTGTAGACCATGTCTTTTTCATCCGAGAGGATGCAGCTGTTGGCCACCATAACATTTCTTGAAATAAGGTGGTCTGCTATATATGTCCAGGTGGGTCGTTTAGTATCTCTGCGCAGATACGTCGCGAGCCAGGTGAGTTCTATGGCTTCGTTTCGTGCCGGTAGGTCTAGAAGTTTCAAGCCGCCGTCTTCAAAGGGCAGGGTCAGGGTGGGAGCGTTGACTGGCGGGTTCCGTTTTTTGTCCCACATGAAGTCTGAGATGGTTTTGCGGAGGAGGTTCTCCGTTTGTTTGGGCATGCCTTGGACTTTGGTTAGGTATTGGGTCATGCCTGCTACAATCATTTGCACAATGAGTCGTTTGCCTTTCAGGGTGGGTTTGCTCTTTCCCCAGCGTGTTAGCGCTGCATTGATCTTATTAATGACAGGAGTCCACGGATTTTCTGCATTAGTGTGGTTGCCTATCCATGCACCTAGCATATGTGTCGCAGTACCGTCTGGTATCACGCGGACATTGTTTGGAAGGGGGTTTGCATTTTTTGATAATCGCCGCGTGGTCATTACTGACTGGCGATATTCCGTTGTTCCGATGGGTATTGCGACCGTTTTATCTTTATTGAATTTAGCTCCGGATGCCAGGCACCATGTGTCAAGAATCTGTTCAAGATCTTTGAAACGGTCATGTTCAGAAAGGAAAGTCGTAGTATCATCAGCAAAGAGGGATATGACTGAGCGATTAGGTGCTTTAGGTATTTGTATGCCTCGTAAAGTCGATGCGCGTATCATACAGGCCAATGGTTCTATTGCAAGGTCAAAGAGCAGGCAGGATAGTGGGTCTCCTTGCCGAACCCCTCGTGTGACCCAGAAAGGTGTGCTCATTTCTCCGTTTATGATTACAGTGGTATAGGCTGAGCTGTAGAGGGCTTTAACGGTGTTACAGAAACATTCAGGTACTTTGTGTTTGTCCATGGTCTCCCAGATGTAGTCGTGAGTCATCTTGTCATAGGCCTTTTCTTGATCCAAGCCCACAATGAGCCCATTTACCGCTTCGGCCTCGGCGAAATCAACCATGAGGGAGGTGAGTCGTATTTGATCAGTGATGCTGCGACCTTTAATGAAGCCTGCTTGATCTTCATGGATAATTGTATGTGCGTGGGCTGCAAAACGCGCTGCAAGAGCTTTGGAGAAGACCTTGTAGTCCGTGTTGAGGAGGGTGATTGGGCGGTAGTTTGCAATGTCTTGCGTGTTCACTTTGTGTCATGGATGGCCTGACTAGCCCTTAATTTTCGCAATTTACCTCTTGTTTTTATCTGTAAAACTCCGGGCTGCAGCTTAGTTGCAACCTTCTCTGCATAAACTCCTTTGCACGTCTATTAAGCGCCCATATCACGTGGCTTAGACGCTCCACACGGTCACATTACTTGCTACTACGTCACACTGGCATGTGACTTAGCTTAAGTAAGACCACATGGCTACAGACACATGGCTCAGCCCATAGCTAGGGTTTGATGTCATAAATGACGTCCACATGGACTCCTTTTGTTCTTTCCTTATTGTTCTCTTTATGGAAGGATGTTCTCACAAGTGTGGGAATGGAATACAATAGTTGGTCTCCTTTTAGATAGATTCTCTCACGAGTAGAGTTCTTGGCAAGGTCTAGACAATAGCTATTGTTCTCCTTTAGGTAGTTCTTTTGTTCTTCGTTCACACGGCTTCTTGCAAAGCCTGCCCTCAACATGGTCTGTGCGCAGGTCCCTGAAGTCTATATATACTGCTACATGTACGCTCCTAGCCCCCCATCTCGACCTCTTGGTCTTTACTGGGCTAGGTAAGCAACCCACTCTTGTACTACATAGCTGGTAGTCACAATACTAACTTGGTCTTTACTGGGCTAGCTACCTGAATAAGGTTTATAGTTGGTGAGAGCATTGTGCTACACGCCTGCCACCACCTCGTCGTCGTCGTCCACATCGTGTCCCTGTTTGTCACGTCGAGCCCTGTCTCCGTGTCACTTTGTTAGGCTTCAAGATAGGACACATCCATCCCTCAGTAAAAGTGGAACCTTGGGACATGCCATGGGTCTCAATATCATTGTACACGGCGGTGAGGGTTTTCACTATGTCGAAGGTGGGTATATCAGTAGTTCTTGACTTCTGGAATCTCTGATCAAGCGTTTTCCACAGCTCATAAGGTAGGCCATCAAGGCCGGTCGCTTTTCCATTCTCTGACATTCGAAGCGCGAGTTGCACTGTGGAGGCGTTAGTGAAGTCCGCAAGGTCTTCTTGGGCATGCTGGGGGAGAGTACGTTCAGTCGACGCCAGGACCTTTTCAATGGCCGCTCGACGTCCGTCTCCGTTGTTAGGATCAATATCAGCGTGTTGGAGGTCATTATGGTAGTTCCTCGCTAGTTCGGCCATGCGGTCTGAGCGGGTTTCGACCAGTGGAGGTGTGTCCGGTGTGAACGATGCTCGTTCCAGTGCGAAGACGATATCGCGCGGTTTTCTTGTAGCGTTGATTTTTGACCAATATTTGCTAATTGTTTCACCTTCCAGGCGGTAGTGAGCTGCAGTGGCCACTCGAGTCCTTTCAGCTTGTGCGGTGGTAAGTTTGTTGATTTTGCGCTGTATCAACACGATTGAGAGGTCTAGGGTTTCTGGACTGCTCTGGGTTTGGTCGTTCAGCAGTGATTCCAGTTGGGATTGCAAGGTGCGTATCTTTGCTTCTATCTTGGGTATTGCGACCCTTGCGCGCTGCCTGAGCTCAATTTTGAGTTCTTGTTTGAAGGTTTGATAGAGTGTTTGTGGGTTATGTTCGGCCGATCGGTTCGTTTGGCAACGCTGTATGTCTTCCTCGAGTTTGTGGCCACGTACATGTATGAAGTCACTAACTTCTTTGTCTTGTAGCAGCATGGTAGGCATCACCCATCGGCCAGGTCCGACAAAGGGTGTAGCGGGATTTGAGAGTCGAACAGATACTAGTTGGTGGTCCGTCTCAACTCCCCCAGTGTCAGAGATATCCCAGTCCATGGATGTGGATAGGAGCAGCGAGGTGAGGTAGATACGATCTATTCGTGATTTACTCCCCGCGGCTGACATACCATAGGTATATGCGCAAATTGATGAGTTCGAATTCTGCTGATATTTGTTTTAGTGCTGCGACCGCTGCTGCTTGATCTTCGTGGCTAGGCAACCGGTCTAATGAATCCTTGACAAGGTTATAGTCACCGAGGATGATGTTGGGCTTGTGAAGGCCTTGGTCTTCAATGGTCTTCTGGACCTCGTGCCAGAAGGCACCGTTTGAAGCTGGGTCGTTAGGTGCGTATACTGCCATAATGTAAACTGCCGAGTTTTTATGCCAGTGGACTTTTGCCAGGATTGCCCTTCCAGGCACGATCTGCCAGGTCTGAAGGTTATCCGTGGACACAATGTCACGGTTGAATACAAGTGCGACTCCATGTGCATTTGGACGGAGGGCATTTGCGGAGTTTTCGATGCGCAGCCTCCTGCCATAGACGTTGTGTAGTTGGTCTATGTACGCATCGGTGAGGTGGGTCTCTTGCACGGCAAGAATGCCTATTTTCCTCTGCTTCATGAGATTGCTGACGTGTACCCATTTGTTCTTAGGGTCACCTATCGACATGGATCCATGTCCCCTCATGTTTAGCGTTGCAATGTGAATGTTTGCATACGTCTTTTTTCCTGAATGCTTTTTGGTTTTTCGTTTCCGTCCTCGACGTGGTCTCGTCTCGGTCGTGGACTGTTGATGTTCACCTGGAGGTGAGTTTACTGCTTCATGTTGTGGGGCTTGGTTGTTTTCAATGTTATTTAGGGTTTGTTGTATGTCGCTCAAGAGGATGTCAATCTCCTCTGCGTGACTACTGGGCCCACCTATATTTGTCCCGGACCCGTCATTGGTCGGGTGGGCGGTGGTGTGTCCCGCCTGATCTCGGGGCTCGGGAAGGCTGTCACCATGACCAGAACGTTGCACCGGTTGTTGTTGTGTTGTTACATGAGTGGTCTCCGGTTGTACAATACTCGCATACGGAGCTAGCAAGTAAGGGGAGTAGATACCCTACTACTCCAGGGTGGATTTATGTCTGCTAATCTATAGCCCAGTTCGGCTCTAGGATACAGATAGTTTGAGACTTTGGCTGGGCTGCAGCCCACGGTTGGTCCAAGACCTAAATAGGTCACCATGTCGATACGTTAAGTAGTATCACCCCTTCCCCCGGGCTTTCCTGTGCGAGCAGTAAATGTGGGCCTAGGGGGTTCGGTCGAACGGGTCATTTGAAGACGAGACATTCCGGCCTCCTGTTCGTCGTGGTATGGGCACTGCGTGACCAGTTGCCGTGCTGGCCAGACTCGCAGTACCAGTAATCAGGTGCAATAATCAATTACAGACGTTGAGGCACCCGCTTTAGTAAGGAGTATATAAGAACATTAAGGGTGTATTGAAGTATACATGTCGTTCGTCGTCGAGGACTGTAAAGTTTACAATTTGCTGGAATGCTATGGACACAGGTGTGGTCATGCGTTCGATATTTTGTCTATGCTACGGGAACAGCTCGCGGTCAAAAAATGTTCCTACTCGTGGGTCTGGTTTAGTTGCTTGCGACGGGTGTGGTGCGAGTTGGTGCATCATAAGGTCCTAATGCGATAGGAGTTCGGGGGGATCCTGATGGTCGGTGCGAGTGAACCTATTGCGTGGTCGACTCGACGTTGTCGTCTCTTTGTCCAGGTAGGGCGGTTGGCGTGTTAGGCTGGTACCGTTCCACTCCGGGATTTCCTGGAATGGGCAGATCGTGCGGAGATGGTCGAACGCTCCACATGCAGAGCAAGGGGTGTCGAGGTCGTGGGATTTGCAGGGTTTGCCGTTTGGTCCAATGAAATCGAGCAGCCTAATTTGGTTGTGAATGAGACGCCAGAGGTCAACGTCTTCAGTGGGTATGTCCATGTACAGGCAGACGCGTGGGGCCCGTCGGCCTGCTGGAGTGCGTAGGTCGAGGATGGTGGTTTGGGCGGTACTAACTAGAGCATGGAGCACTTCGACTGTGCGTATGCTGCTGTAGCTTGGGTGGGTGTCGGTTACTTCTGCGAGGAGTTCGGACATGAATGGAGTCGTCAGGATGGCATTGACAATATTCTGATGGACAGCTGCCCTGTCCCGGACATCGGAGTAGCCCGCGAACATCGTGAGGAACGTTTGGTGGGAGTGAAATGGTTCGAAGACGGAGAAGGTGATGCGAGGAGTCCTCATCGAGAAGACGGTCTGTTCTAGTGAAAAAGATTTTGCTTCGGAGGATAGTTTCGAGATGCACATCATGTCGATGCCATGGCATTGTGAGTTTGCTGGAATGGCTCGTACAGCAGGCCGTTCGTGGGGCAGGAGAAGTTGCGAGAGGCTCTTGAGGAGTTCAGCGGCGGTGTCAGAGTTTTGAGCCTGCGTCTTCACGTCCCAGATGTAGGCTAGGACAGGGTCCGAGTCGTCGTCGAGTACGGATAGGATACCCGCCGGGCTAAGGTAGCTCAGCCGTCCTAGGGGGTCGTTGATATGAACATAAGGCCAGCCTTGAGGAGGCGTAGGAGTCCAAATCTTGTAAGTCTGAGGGGGCGAGTTGTCCGCAGGGCGGGGGGACGTCCTTGAGGAAGTATCGGTATGAGATCTCGGAGGCATCGGGCGCGCTTGGTCGATGGACTGTTGACTGTGGTTTCCTTGTAGCATACTGCGCCAGTCGGAGTAGTATCTGTCAAAATTGTCTGCTCGAATCATGTGGAAATTGAGAGTTGAGGCTCGGAAGGATTGTGTTAAGTCGTGCTGGCGTGATGCAGTGAGCGTGGAAAGAGAGATGGTGTTCGTTGAGGTCGTCATTCCGTTCTCGTCTTCGGTTGATGCCGTGTTGGTTAGGTTGTGTTTGGGGTGATTGCTCACTCATTTTGGTAGGTGCAAAGTATGGCCTGTGCGGCTGATTAAATTGTGTACGATACAAAGCGAGATTTACAGGGTACAGGTTGGGATGAGCGGCGGGGGGGTCATTTGCTAAGTAGTACGGGTGAAGGAGGCTGGCGAGCCACCGCGTCGTGCAGAAAGTCTACAGTAAACGTGCTAATGGGTCAGGAAGTTCTTGTGCTAAAGTTTGTGTAATGTAGAGGCGTGCGAAATACAGTTGACTATTCCGAGGGGAGTACACACGGCTCAATGTCTGTGAAGGCAAAGCGAAGAGGTCTTGGGATGGGCGTGAATATGCGGGAGGGGGGGGGGGGTGATAATGCGAGTTATTCAGTGCTAGGTGCTAGAGCCACGAGTGGAAAGGGAATGGAGGGGTGCCGTGCAAATTGTTAGGCTCGTTGTTCGCGAGCGTTTAACCCATTCGAAGTTATGTGAGTGCAATGCGATGACGTTACTGGGGGCCAAGTGGATGGCAAACGATGCGAGTGCGAAAGACTGGCGGGCGAAGTGGTGGAACGTGCTGTGCTTTGAGTCGACCATGTACCGTGGTTTGGCAGGTCAATATGCGTATGCGTCGTTTTGAGATGAGGATCCTCCTCGTCCTCCACGTCCGCGGCCCTCTTTCCCACGGCTGCGTCCACGAGGGCCGCCTCGTCCACGAGAGTTGTTGTTGCTGCCTCTGCGTGCGCGTGGAGAGGGGAAGTTGGTCAAGTCGTTATGGGTTGGATCGTTGGCCCAGTCTTGGTCATATTGGGCAGCCGCAGATGCGCGTTCGCTTTTTGTGAGAGCGCCATTCCACTGAGGGACCTTCTTGAAGGGGCAGAGCCCTCTCCAATGATCCATTCCTCCGCATCCAGTGCACGCGATGTCTATTTCCCACGCTTCGCCTGTACCGTTAAGGTGGACTACGTAGGCGAGGGATTTGATGATTCGCTGCAGGTGCAGCCAGTCGACGGGATTTGCGGTGGGTGCGTTGAGGTACACGCAAACCTTATTCTCTTGAACGGTCGGGGCAATCTTCATCTCGAGGATTCCGAGTTGGATGGTGTTGAGTGCTTTGTCGATGGCGGCTGCATGGTCGAGGTGTCTGTATTCTTTGTGTGTGAGGACCATGTTCGTGATGCATGCGGTGACTTCATTGTTGCCTTTCAGCTTCGAGATAACGATCTTGCGAATGGCTGGTAGGGCTGCTATTTCTGCGGTGGTATATCCCGCAAGAGTGGCGATTAATTTAGGAATTTCCCAGCCAGGTCTGTAAGAGAAGAAAGTGATAGGAGGGTTGTGGAGAGAGAAGACGCGTTGGGTGATCAAGAAGTCACGTGAATCTTCTGAGATGTTGTATATGCGAAACGCTTGGGGAGCGCGACCTTTAGGGTTCGTTGTGATGTCTTCGTCAATGCGTGGAATGAAGATGTTAGGTTCTTCCTCCTGTGGGAGGAGCACTGCCATGTTGTCTAAGATCTTCTTGCGCGCATCCGGTGCATCATCGTGGGTAATCGTCATACCCCATAGATGGATAAGGACCATTGAAGGCTCGGACATGGCTTTCTTGACGGAATCGCTCGCCCAGAAGGCGAAGTGCCAGAACGGGTTTGACCCGAAGACTTCCGGGAAGCCTCCAGGTGGTGTTGGGGTAATGAATTTCGAGAGCATGGCCTTCTCCTCCGCTTTCAGTGGAGCGTGAGGGAGTGCGTGCGGTGCGGCTGTGGGGAGTCATTGTTTGTAGAAGTCGGCAAAGTTGTCTGTGCAGATAGCTGGCCCTTTGGAGGTCGCAGGTGACATGAGGACTTCAGTGAAATCGTCAGCCGCTGCGTTCTCAGCGTTGCCATTGTCGGGCGCTTTAGCCTTGGAGGGGCGCAAGTCGGCGTGGTCATCGGTCGCGGGCTCCTTGCGTTTCTTGCCCGTTATGGCTCTGAAGTCGTCGTAGTCAAAAGGGGAAGTCGTGGGAATTGTGTTGGACTGAGTCAAGAAGGGCGTGTCGAGCGTGATGCTGCTGCCGCTAGCCTGTGGAGTGTCGATCTGAGCAGTGGATTTGCTGCGCGTCATTGGCGTTGTGAGTTCGTGTGCGGATGACAGCGCTTTTGCCGGAGTTTTGGCCGCGGGTTCCGCAGGCGAGGGAGACGGCGGGCCCGTCGTCTCAGATGCGAGCGACGTCGGAGCGCTGGTCTTTGCAGACGCCTCTGTTAATTTTTATTAGCGTTGACCTCAGGGTTGGGTTGATTTAATTACCCTGTTTCAAAATCTTAGCACCCTTAGACGGAGGCATTTGACGTTCGTTGTTATAGTTCGTGGGTGGGTGAGGGTGTGCGTGCGAGTGTTGTTTGGTATCCGGTGGTTGGGTTTATCCGAGAACTGTACAGATTGGCTATAAGGTTTGAACCCTGGAGTTACAGTAACAATATTGTTGTTAGGTACTTATATATCAACTAAGTTATTTATTTGATAGGTGTATGGCCGTATGGCGTGGTCACCAGTATGTAAGTCATGGTCAAGGTCTGAGCGGAGTGCATATTGTAGGAAAGATATAGGTACGAGTTGGAGTGAGGTGTGTACACTTCACCGGTTCAGCGGTCGGGGTCGGATGTGTTGGTCAAGTTGAAGTCGGTGGGGGGGGTATGGAACGCAACGAGCGGTGTTTCGGAGGTCATGACTATGGGTATCTGCCATGATGAGCTCGCGTGGTACTCCTCGGTGGGCAGTCCCAGATGTTGTCTTGGTACTGTGTTCGTAGCTATGCTCGGGGTTTTAAGAGCGTCGCTCGATATGCAGTTGTCTCTGCTCGACTGGTCTTTTGTCGAAACCCATAAAGCGTTATGTAGTTCATAGTGCATACTTACCTTGTGCCGCGCTGTTGGCTTCGCCGTTTGTGACGGCTACTAGTCCCTTGGGCCACGTAGAGGCCAGCGCCAGGTCACCAAGGGGATGGTGGTGGTACCTGTCCAAGGGTCTTTACATGGCTCAGCCCATAGCTAGGGTTTGACGTGATAGATACCATTCACATGGACTCCTTTTGTTCTTTCCCTATTGTTCTCTTTATGGAAGGATGTTCTCACAGGTATGGGAATGGAATACAATAGTTGGTCTCCTTTTAGATAGATTCTCTCACGAGTAGAGTTCTTGGCAAGGTCTAGACAATAGCTATTGTTCTCCTTTAGGTAGTTCTTTTGTTCTTTGTTCACACGGCTTCTTGCAAAGCCTGCCCTCAACATGGTCTGTGCGCAGGTCCCTGAAGTCTATATATACTGCTGCATGTACACTCCTAGCCCCCCATCTCGACCTCTTGGTCTTTACTGGGCTAGGTAAACTACCCCCTCTTGTACTATATAGCTGGTAGTACAAATACTAACTTGGTCTTTACTGAGCTAAATTTCTGAATCGGTTTGATAGCTGGTGAACGCATTGTGCTTCACGCCTGCCACCACCTCCTCGTCGTCATCCACAGTGTGTCCCTGTTTGTCACGTCGAGCTCCGTCTCCGTGTCATTAGGTCAAGATTGTTGTGAAACCCTGGGTTCCCCCATTCCTACCGTTTAAAAAAGTTTATTCCTGTTTGACGAGTACGTCTCCGGTCTCTCCATACCGTTGAGCTACTACTTACGTCGCCCGTTTCTACCCCTGCGTCGTTCAGTGCCTAAGGACATGCGCACCCGTTTATCTAAGGACCTTACTACCAACGAGCCTCAGCTCAAGAGGTGCCTTCCAACTTCATTCCTTGACGCTCTCACTGCCAAGCGAAAAAGCGGTCAACCCCATCGCTGGTCTGACAAAGACCTGGTCGCTGTTGCCGACTATGTCTCCAAGAAACCGGCAGTAAAAGGCATCACTCTCACTGTCCCCTTGTATGAGGACAATCAACAACTTTGCGCTTCTGCCAGAGCATACAGAGAACGCATCGCCAAAGAATGTGCTTGCACCTTAGCTGAGCAACGTGTCCACAAGCCCACACTTGCTGAGTGGCTTGCCAAGCTCTCTGCACCTACTCCCGCTCCCGCAGCACTAAAGCCGGTGCTCCTCGACTTTAAAAAGTTGTCACCGGTTGACCTTGTAGGCATCTTCAAGCCTAAGCTCACCGCTGTCCGCACCCGACTACAAGCTCTTACAGAGCTTCAAGAACTTCTCCATTGCGCAGACCCCGACCACCGTTGCGCCTTGCTTCACCTCGTCAATAAAGTCAACCGCTTCCTTAATTGACTTGACAAACTTGCACCAGTCACCGCAGACTGCGAGTGGCAACTCCTGGACTGGGGTTGCAAAGCAATCGGAAAGATCTCGTTTAAACAGCTACGCAAGAAATATAGCAAAGTTCTTGCACAGCTCAACGTAGTTAACAGAGATAGCTACTTCGACTAGATTAGATAGTCCAGAAGTTTTGCCTGCCACGTCTTCAGAATGTTTGATTTGCAATAATTGTATCCATTTCTTCAATCCTATCTCGGTCACAGATGACCACTTTTGAGCCAACGAAGGATCATTCTACAAGTGTGAAAACCAACCGTGCCCTAATCGATTAAATCAGTTAGACCCCACTGAAGCCATTGAACACGAGTATTACACAGAGACCTACCAACTGCCCTCAGAAGAAAATTGTTGTCTTATCACCAAAGAAGACATGGATCCCAACCAGCCCACCGCCACCGCTGCCCCTGCTGCCCCTGCTGCCCCTGCTGCCAACCTGAGCACCCAAGACATCTTAAACATGCTTGGCGTCCTGACCCACAGAATGGTTGACCTTACCAATCAGGTGGCTGCACTTGCCGCCGCACAGACGCCAGCAGTTGCTGCTGCCACGCATACTTCTCGGGAGAGAAGCATTGTTGAAAAGCCGGTCTCCTTCAAGGGGAAAACGTTGTCGGAAGCCAGGCTCTTCCGTCACGCGTTCATAGTCTGGGCACAAAATCAAGGAAAAGCGTTCTTGCAGCAAGACGCGCAAGGCCAGGTCCGGTTGGACAACAATGGCGCGAGGATCTTTGATCCTCACAAACTCATCACCAGCGCTCTGTCATTCATGCAAGACGACGCCGCCGACTGGGCTCGCCCTCATATTGAGGAGCTAGCAAACAGCAAACCAGCTTTTGGCAACAGCTGGGATACATTCATCGAGGCATTCAAAGCCAAATTTGAGCCTATTGACGCTGTCATGGAGGCAAGGACAAAGATTGCCAATATGAAGCAGGGCAATAGGACCTTTGCCGCTCATATCTCTGAGTTTGAGACCTGGGCCCCTCGCACTGGCTGGAGCCAGCAAGACCTCTTCGATTGCCTCAAGTCGAGCTTGAGCACCAAGTACTTGCAACGCGTCTCGTACTTCCAAACTTGCGCCGCCACCTACGACGCACTCAAAGATCAGTGCAAGGCGGTTGATGCCCAGCTTGCCGACCTCCGCAACAGCACGGGCAAGGTCATGGTGGACAGTTTGTCGGGACATGGCAAGTCCCACCAACAAGCATACCGAGATCCCAATGCCATGGAGATCGACACATCTTGTTTCTCTGCCTTGTTTGACTTGCTCTTTGCGGGTCTGGGCAAGCAGGAGATCTTCCAGAAATGGAAGAAGGAGATGAGCAAGCGCTGCTCGGTTTGTGGATCCGAGAACCACAAAAAGAGGGACTTGAAGCACCCAGACGACCCGGTCTGCAACCACTGCGGTGGTACCGGTCATTGGGGGGCTTTTTGCCTGAAACAACTTCAAGGTGTCCCTAAGGGACAAAAGTTGCCGCTACCTCGTTGACCACTACCCCAACGAAGCAAGACGCATCCAATGAGAAGGATGCTAAGATTGCGGCACTCAAGGACATGCTTGACATC
>JABYQR010000628.1:0-15187 GCA_022592445.1 Cytidiella melzeri | reverse complement strand
GACCTTGTTATCAGCTCTTTATAACTTTGAATCAGATCACTTTTGCAATCAAAATGCAGTTTCTGATTTTTACAGACTGCATATGGGTACAAATCTGTACATATAATACACCAATGGATAGCCCCATCTTGTGGCAACATTCTGGTACAAACATCCTGTCAATTGAAGCGGAGTTGAGCATGTTATGGCCAGTCTACTGAAAAAAGTCACCCAGACTCGAATTCAAACTCCACTCCTGCTGGCAAATGATGTCAAATCCTGGTCAGGTTGATGTGCAGCAATCTACAGACATTGCTTGTTCTCTGAACAAGGAATACAATGAGAAGACATGACACACATAGTGTGGGCTTTGAGCAAGAATTACCAGTACTTTGGAAGCTAAGTACAAATTATCAACCCCTACATTCTTGGACAATGTAAATTTGTGGCTGCATCAGCAGTGAGTGCTGCATCTGATTGTTCCACAAGTTCCACAACTGTTAGTTGCTCTCTAAGCAGGAGTTACGGTCAGAACACAGCCTGTGGCAGTTCCAATGGGGGTGAGGCAGTTCAGACATCAACGGGACATGGTTGCATCAGCAGCAAGCACTGCGTCGGCTCGTTGCACAAAGTTTCACAACCATGAGTTGCTCCCTGAGGAGGAATTAAAATCAGAACATAGCCTGTGGCAGTTCTAATGGGGCTGAAGCAGTTCAGACATCAACAGGATGTGGTTGCATCAGCATAAAGCACTGCCTTTGATTCTTCCATACAGTTTCACAACCACCAGTTGCTCTATAAGCAGGAGTGACAATCAAAACACAGCCTGTGGCAGTACTAATGGCGGTGAGGCAGCGCAGATGTCAGCTGGACATGGTTTCCATCAGCAGCCAGCACTGCATTCAATTGGTCCACAAAGTTTCACAACCACTGAGTTCCAAGCAGGAGTTACAGCTGTGGCAGTTTCAATGGGGGTGAGGCAGTTCAGGACATCAACAGTACATGGTTGCATTGGCAGCAAGCACTGCATTTGATTGGTTCACAAGTTTTCACAACCACCACCCTCTAAGCAGAAGTTACAATCAGAACACAATCTGTGGCAGTTCCAATAGGGGTGATGCAGCTCAGACATCAACAGGATGTGGTTGCATCAGCAGCAGCCACAGCATCAGATTGTTTCACAAAGTTTCACAACCATGAGTTGCTCTCTAAGGAGGAGTTACAATCAGAGCACAGCCTGTGGCGGTTCTAGTGGGGCTGATGCAGTTCAGACATTAACAGGACATGGTTGTATCTGCATAGAGCACTGCCTTTGGTTCTTCCACGCAGTGTCACAACCACTAGTTGCTCTATAAGCAGGTGTGACAATCAGAACACAACCTGGGGCAGCTCCAATGGGGTGAGGCAGTGCAGACATCAACAGGACACATGTAACATGTTCTAGCAACTGATCGGATGAGACACCTCAAGCCCTTTGTTCCCGAAGCAGATAATTTTGTAGAATCAGCAGTGAACACAGTACAAGATTAGTGACAGGATAGATCAAGCCCCTTGCTACCATTGGTGACTACCTTTGTCATTGTGTGTCTTGTTTTACGCAACCAAGCTTATGAATTGTACTACAGTCACTTTATCCCAGATCAAGTTGCCTATCAAAGGTGTCACCAACAGCAAATGCCTGTAATACAGCCAATGATCATGACCAGATGGCTTGACAAGATCCTTACCAGGAACAGAGTTGTTCTTTTTGGTAACAAAGTCACAGGTGCTATTGAATAATTCATGCTATATGATTTACTCAATTTGCTATCAAAAACATAATCACTTGTAACCCTGCTCCTGCAGTTTACCAAATTTTATCTAGATTATTTAACATAGTTCAACACCATTAAGAAGAAGACACCTTAAACAATCTTTATCTCCATGCTCTACTCCATAAACTTGTTTTAATTCTGTACCCACAGCCATTGTTGCACTTCAAACAATACAGCACAGTCCCTCTTCTTTCATGAATGATTGTGTGCTCCAGTGAAGACAAACTGCCAACTTACTAAACATTACTCATTGAAGAAGCTGTTCCCAACAAAATTACTTGTTCAGGCTGCTACCAGCACCAAGTTTACTCACAAATCTGGCTCAAAAAGTAATATTTCATTCAATCTTCAGGAATTGTACTTGCCGCTTGCCGGCGTTGCTAACGCTAGTTACAGTTCTCTTGTCTCTCCGCAAGAATGTGCAATTCCCTTTGTTCCGCTTTTGTCTACTCCTGTCAGACTTAGAATCATTGTAGTATATATATACAAGACCCAATCGTAGTAAATAAGCAATTTGAATATCAAATAAGACTCCCCTTCTTATCCTCTCTTTGTCTGCATTTGACTTCATTAGCTGAATTTGTCTTACTCCTCGTTGTCCGACATCCCTTCGCTGTCTCCGGTGTTCCAATCACCACACCTCTGCAGGTCCGCATTTTGATTGAGCCTTGCTCTCAAACCTTTGATCCTGCTAAGTCCAAATTTGAGTGACAAGAATCTCGAGCGGCGCAACTTAACTAGTTGAAGCCAAGACTCATTCTGATTCCCCTTGTCCACTCTGCTGCTGCCGCATCTCCGCGAACACCACAGCTCCGCGTCCCCCCTTCCTTTGTCTTGCTCTTAACAGTTACTCTGATTCCTTGCATTCAAACTTGAGGTATGCAGCCTCATTCTACACAAGCATTCCACGCTAATCTCCAAACACATCTAAAGCACAGCTTCTCTCCTTCAATCTCAACCTGACCAAACACAGATTTGCATTATTTTGCTGTCTGCTGTGCACAGCACTTTGTTTCTTTTCTACCACATAGTTGAATTGTCTGCTGCAATGAAATCAGAGAAGTGTGTCAATGAGTCAAACATTGAGAGCAAACATGTTGGGTATACACATGGAAAAGCTCAACAAAAGTAGGGTATTCAAAGCTTGAAAGCAAATTGCAGGAAAGGCAGTTCCAAGCACTGACATGTTTCAGAGAGACAAAAGAGAAACAAGCAGCAAGAGAAAAACTTGTTGGTTGTAAAGGACTCTATGAGGTGCAGCAAAGAAATTTGAAGAGGTGGTATGAAAGGGGTTGCAACGGTATCCTGCTGTACACAAGGTGGTTGTCATCATCAAGGTTTAGGAATTCTTTTCTCTGGTGGGCTGTTTTTCTGTGATGTTGTGGGCAATGCACTACAATACATGTCAGGCTGTGCTGGAAATGGATATTGTGACAGTAAAGGCTACGCTCACCAGATAAGTTATTAGTGGAGTTAGTGGAGATAGAGAGAAGAGTGCTGGTAAGAGTGAGTACTGGAGAGTACAAGGTAATCCTTGATCAACGGAGTGGATAGAACTGAGGGAATATGCCCTCAGGATTGCCTCTATATATATACATGAAAGGAAGGACACCAGGTACTATCCTGATACCCCTAATACCTACATGAGTAAGCATAATTGAATTGGAAAGTTTGTGGATCACTATATCCATCATTGTTTTTATTGTTGTTCTTGTATGGTTACGTATGGTTAGGGTGGATTAGACAACCAGCATATACAAGCAAAAATCAGTGATGCTGTGTGAAAGAAGAGTTGGCTCATGTACTATGACAAGTGGTTCCAGCTAGCTGAGTTATTTTCTTTGGTTGCACACACCATCAGAAAATCAAGGATAGCAGTGACAGTGGATATATATTGTTAATGTAGAATAATCTTCGAGGTGTGGCATCTTGTCTTTCTCAGATTAAGATGAGCATGTTATATACCTTGCTCAGAAGCATACTTCAGGGCTTGGTACTCTGTTGATCCCTGTAACAGTGTGCTGCATTGCAAAAGGGGTGCCTCCTCTGAATTACTGCTTCAGTCCCTTGAGCCAGAGTCATCTTCATATGGTGAGCAAGAGGTAGGATGTGGAGAGTAGGCAAGAATACCAGTTGTTGTTGGTGGAATGTAGTGGCTGGCAGGGCAGGGTGATGAGAGTACTGAGACAAGGAACTATACTTTATTTGTGGTGAGAGAAGTTGCAGTATGAATTGAACTTGCTGTGCACTCACATGAAATGCAGGACACATGATGCCTGAATACCTCCTATTGTTATCTAAGGCTACATAGCTGAGTCTGTTTAATGTTGAGCTTCCTGGCTGTGACAACCATTCAGGGCCACATATTTACACGGCTGTTCTTGCTTGATCAGCAATTCAGTTCTTTGAGGAATTTTGTTAGCTACAAAAACAGTTAGCCAGAAAAATTAGTATATCAAACTTTGTTCAAGATTTCAAAGAAGCCCTCTCAAAACAATGTTGTGCCACTCCAGCACCTGTATTGGATGGATGACCTTTAGCTGGCAGACGCCTGGCTGTGAACAAGTCAGGCTACTCTGGTGTCAGGTTCAGCACTCACAATCCTAATAAAGGTTAGCGTTACAAACGGTCTTCACACCCTATTATTTTACTTTACTTTTTTGATCATCCTGATAACCAGTTATCCTTTTTACACTTGCCTTGACGATCCAACTCATCCTTCCCCCATCATTCCCTGATCCACACCGCCTCCGTTCAACACAGACTATTATGTCATTGATTGTCTTCCTGTGTCCATTCAAACCTCGGACCTAACTCCGATGGTTACCATTGCCTTGGTTCAACCCTCGGCCTTTCCATACTTCCGTTACCATTCTATTGGGTCCAACCCCGTCTATCCCCTGTTTTGGGGTCAACCCCTTCTCTATTGATTTTTGCCTCATGCCTCACCTTTCTATTGTCCCTTGTTTCCGCGCCTTGACAGTCTTTTCTCCCATTGGCCTTCCAAAGTAGCTATTGTTCTCTGTGTATTGTTCTTCCTTTTTATTCCTCCGATTTGCTACCACTACTTCGGACTGGCCCAAAAGTAGTTAGGTCAACATTATAAATTGCCGCTAGACATGGGGGCTAGAACCTCAGTCTATCCACTTTGTATCAATATTCCTTCTATCGAACCATCATCTGTCTGCCACTGTGCTTGACAGCAACCGCACGGCCTAGACCATCATTTGACCATGTGTGTAGCTACATCAAGGGGTTCTGACTTGACAACTTGTCCTTTGACAATAGTCGGTCTTAACATTTGGATAGACTCTTCTGGGTCTACCCCGCACACCAAGAAGATCAACTCGATTGGCAACAACTGTGGTCTTGCTGCAATCCCTTGTCATCCTCGCTAGCCTTACCCTGGATGGGGAGCAGCAACTAGACACATCAGACATCAGAAGCATATGACAGTAGGAGCTGAAACGTCCCTCCCCTGCTACGGAAAGCCACATCTTTTCTACAAAAAGAAACAAGACGTCTATCTTGACCAAGACAACGAGTGGGAACATTGCACAGCTGACATTTGTCCCAACCGTGAACTAGCAAAACAAACAGTAATACCGCCACACCCAGACTTTGAAGTTGTGGACATTGCCCAAGTTGAGCAATACTTGCGAGAAGCCAGAAGGAGCGACAAGAGATGAGCAGAAGTACCATCTGCTAGTAACACACCGCCACTATTGTTAGAAGAACTTACAGTAGCACCAAAGCCAACAATGAGTACCCCTGAGGAAGCAATACAAACCGAAGGTACTGGGCAAACAGCAGGTACCCAAGCACCAAGGACTGAAAGAGAACAAAGGCCATTTACATCATTCACTACCCCTGATGACGACAACTCTTCAGCCCCAGACCCACATTGACCCCTCTTTCGACCCTATGATAGGGAAGGTCATGAGAAGAGGAGACAAGTAGGCCCTTTCAGCCCCAAGTACCCCTTTGACAGATACTCTGACGCCCCAACCAATGACTGAGCACTACCTGAAAGCTAGTGGGTGAAGCTCAAACTCCGTGATCCCCAAGACTTTGATGGCAGGGCCGAGAAGTTTGACGAATGGTGGACCAACATGTTGATATACATCATGATGCAGCCCAAACGATTTGCTCTAGCCATACACAAGATTGTTTGCGTACTCAGCTACATGAACGGAAGAACGGCTGGAGCATGGGCAATGATGAAGAAGAATACAAAGTTGAAGCAATACTCCATAGTTGACATAACAGGCAAGGGAAACTCAAATACTTGGTAAAGTGGACTGGGTATGGAGATTCGGAGAACTCATGGACTTGACCTCAAGATATGGAGAACGCCACAGAAGCTATAGCGGAGTTTCATCAGAAATACCCCAGTGCGGTACATAAGGACCAAACTTTGCGGAAAACAAAGCGAAGAGATCAAGCATGAGCACAGCCGCTGACATTACTGCTCTTGCTATTGCTGCATCTGCCGCCCTCATATTCTCCATCCTCATCATCTACTACCACGTCACCGTTGTTCTCCCTGACCAACAAAGAACACTCAAACACAGTTCTCACTACATAAAAAACTGTTCCAACGCCGGCTCCCACGTTTCAAGTTGGGACTAAACATGTTCTTTTACCTCGCCTTTTTCTTTGCCATGTTCTCCTTCCTTGTTCCTGCATTCTTCCTTGGCTGGCAGGGCATTCCGGCCCAGCTGCCAATCTATTTTGCCTTTGCCATTGTTATTTCTGTCCCCGTCTTGGCCTTCCAATACACCCCAGTCACAACCGAGTTTTCTTGTGACACCATAATGTTGTTTGTGGAAAACCGTGATCAGTTGGACCGGATCAATCAGGATCATGAGCAACACCATATAAACTCGTTTTGGGCCTCCCTCAACACCCATCAACAGGACACCCTGATTGAATACCACTTCCAACAAACTATCAATTTTTGGAACTACACCCCTCCTACACCAACTGAGTGATCAATCATCCCTTCTCCATGTCTTTCCAAACTCCTTTCCTTTCATACCCCAACTTCTTGTTTGGCCATGGCAGTGCCTTTATTCATTTTCTTTACAATTATGCTTGTTTTTCCACTTCCAACAACTCCCCTCTCGCTGATGATGCACCTGGTAGTGCTGCACACTTCCCTAACCTTTTATTCTCGTCTATGGCAGTCATCATGGAGTTATTCCAACATGTCATGGAGGTGTATGAAGACAATGAGGTCTATACCATTCAGATCAACACAGGGGACTTCACACGCAACCATACAGAGCCCCAGATGCCGTAGGGCCTTCTGCCGAATGGTGCATTTGCGGCTTGTTTGGGAGCACCCCGACCACAATGGCTTCATTGACCAATGGTTTGACATTCCTAACCCCATCAGCCACGCTCGCACGTTTACACCCTCACCAATCGTTGAATACACCACCATGCCCAGAGATCGACCTGACTGGGCCAATGCTACCATTCAGAATAGCACCCAGACGTTTCTCATGGTCTTCCGTTGACAACTTCCCCCTGTCTTTGGCAACCGAGCAGATGAACTGGACTGTGAAGGGCCATGGCTACGGGCAGTACAAGACTGAGAATTTCTCCGTGCTATGACTATCCCTACCCCACGTCTTCCACTTGAGATAGCTGCCACCGAACAAATGGTTCAACAGCTCATCGCCTCACAGGACCAACAAGTACCGCAGTCTCGCTTTGATCTCATCTTGTGGGAATGGTTGGCACAGCTGGAGCAACTCCGAAGGGATTGGGATCTTCATCTTTGCACAACAGTCATACAACGCGAAGCAGCATCTATCAATGCCCGGGCCAACACTCATTACTACCAAGTCCCACGCCCTCCTCTTGCTTGATCCAGGGCAGAAAATGAGCCACAGGTTGAACGTCCTCATCAATGACGTCGCATGACTCCACCCACACCCACACCACCTCCGAGACCACCAGCTCCTACTCCCACCAACGCTCCATTGACCAGACTGAGGACAGTGCCTGCTCTTGTTGAAGACAATGACACCACACCAGAGTCTCCTCCTTCACCCTTGACCCCACTCAGTGACAACAACGCAACACTCGCAAACAACGAGTCTTAAAGGGGAGGTATTGTTCCAAACGGTCTTCACACCCTATTATTTTTCTTTACTTCTTCAATTATCCTGATGACTAGTTATCTTTTTTACACTTGCCTTGACAATCCAACTCGTCCTTCCCCCATCATTCCCTGATCCACATCGCCTCCATTCAACACGGACTATTATGTCATTGGTTGTCTCCTTGTGTCCATTCAAACCTCGGACTTTAACTCCGATCGATTACCATTGCCTTGGTTCAACCCTCGGCCTTTTCATGCCCCTGTTACCACTCCATTGGGTCCAACCCCTTCTCTATTGACTTCCGCCTCATGTTTTACCTTTCTATTGTCCGTTGTTTCCGCACCTTGACAGTCTTTTCTCCCATTGGCTTTCCAAGGCAGTGGCTGTTCTCTGTGTATTGTTCTTCCTTTCTATTCCTCCGACTCACCACCACTACTTTGGACTGGTCCAAAAGTAGCTAGGTCAACATGTATAAATAGCCGCTAGACATGGGGCTAGAACCTCAGTCTATCCACCTCGTATCAATATTCCTTCTATCAAACCATCATCTGTCTGTCATTGTGCTTGACAGTGACCGTGCAGCCTAGACCATCATTTGATCTTGTGTGTAGCTACACCAAGGGGTTTTGACTTGACAACTTGTCCTTTGACGATAGTTGGTCTTGACAGTTGGGTTGGTAGATTCATAGCTTGAGATGTTGATTGTACTGCTAACACTATGATGACATTCAGTCTCACAGATTTCAGAATATGAAGATGGCATCTAACACACGGCTAAGCTATTTTTAAGACCTGTGGTCAAAACTGTCAGTATTTAATGTGGTTCAAGGGCTTTGAGACAGACCTAGCCTTGAATTGTGGTTGTAATGCAATTCTCTCATACTTGGTGGTGCCAGAGTTTTTTTTTCTTGACTGAGTGACCTGACTGTGTGCAGAACACTGACAAGCCTGCAACATATGCATGGCTGCTGATTTTGGCTGATGCTGAGAGCAGTACTTGGCAGCCTTTGTTGCCTTATAAAGCCAACACTTGTCGGTTTTTCTATCGACTGATCCCTGAGGCTCCGCTCTTACACTTTGCATTGGAACACTCTTAGTTTCAACTGTAGAACTGGCATGTTCCTGGGTTGGTGGATCTGAGTGGTATGACCTGAGGCTGCGGTGAATGAATAACCAGTAAAGAGAAGTGGTCCGGCCTCCGTGTTAGCTAACTCGGAAGGCAGAATGCTCCTTAAGCCTGCTTAGCAACCATAGTCATCATTCAGATGAGACACTTACAGATTCAGGTTCATTGCTGCAAATAGCATTTGGCTCAGAAGTGTGATTGATGTCAGGTTGATTGATGATATCTGTCACATTACCCAGTCCTTCTATGCTAGCATCAGAAGGTTCCTGCAACTTGGCAAGTACAGTTTCACTTCTCAGCAATGACAAAGCAATGCTTACTTGATTGCAACCTGCAACATGAACTTTGTAGTGGTTTGGCTCTTTGTCTTCAAAAAAAGCACTGGTGCATTCATTGGAGAGGGATAATTAATAGTAAGGCTGTATGGGTGAACATGTAAGTTGATTGATACTATAGCATGAATAAATCTTTGTGGCAATTGACCATCTCTGCAGAGAATATTGCTCAGATAACGCGAACTGACTAGAAAGCTGCTGGAAATTCAGCATCAAAGTTTGACAATCACATGGAGTGCTTACCAACATATTCAGCCAATGAAACTTAGTTTGAGCTTCAACATGTGCTGCATCTTTGTGACAAGGAAGACTGACTTCAACAGCTTCAGTGCTGTATGATTCAGTTTGGCATGTGGCTAGGGGATCAATGTTTATGTTAAGCACAGCTGCTCGTTCCTCTCATCAGCATATAAAGGACTAGTGGTAGTAGGGCCGGCATGCAGCAAGCACAATTTGAACTCATGAAGCTATATCAACAGCTTCATCTAGAAAACTTGGGAGAGTGATTAAGTGGCAGATTTGGTTGTGTTATCACATGCTGTCATTTATTAGTGAATTATTGCACTATGTTCCCCTAGATAATTCAGCTTTATTCAAAATGGGAACTGGAAAAGTGACATGGGGCATATGTGCAGCATAACTACCAAAATTGTGTGGAAAATTCACATATTTGTCAGCATTGCCTGGTTTTGATTCTTGGCTATTGGAGTAAAGAGCAGACACAGGCAAGGCAGGGTAAACCTCTTGATAGAGAGAAGACAAGTTGTAGATACATGATGTAGATACTTTTGGATTAGGTTTCCAATCAACTGTATAGTCCGGGAAACTCCACGTGGTGCGAGGTGCACTGGCAGTTGCACTGGCGAGGTGCTCACCAAACAATATGCCCACTTAACAAATTGCTACGAGGGTTTTACAAATAAAAGAACAGAAAGGACAAAGTGAAATGTGCGATGAACCCACTGAAATGAGAGTGACAACAAAAGACGAGAGAACACATGAATATGAAAGAAATGCCCAGTAATTGCAGCAGCAGCCAACCCTCTGCACCAGACCCATCTGACCGTACCTGCTGCTCTGCTCCACCCTCCTAGGCCTTGGTACATGTAGCTGTAGCCAACCCTCCGGGCCAGATGTGTCTGCCCATCTATGCTGCACTACCCTGCCCTCCCAGGCAATGATGACAATGACAATAAAACAAATGATAGATTCAGAATAACTCTATGGTCCCCAACTGAGCTGTCTTAGTGTGGAGCATATCCTTTGAATCCTTTCAGTCCTCAGAGTATGCACGGAGCTGGAGCTGGGCACTTCTGAGCAACATGACCCTGCGCGCCACAGTGGTAGCAGCCTTTTGAAGAGGATGACAAGCCAGTCTTGGCTTTGGGTGTAGAAGACGTGTTCCTCTTGGTGTAGGACCTAGCTGTTGCACAGCAACCGCTGCTGTGCTGATAACCCTAACAAGGGAGTAAAGTGGATTTGGAAGTGGGATAGATCTCCAACGTCGACAATGAGGTCAAAATCAAATGATAAGCAGGCAAGCAGGCACTGAGTCCAGATACTAGCAGTGCAAATGACAGAGCTAATACAATACAATACTAAGTTACATGTAGTAACTCACCTAGCAGTTCAAATGACAGAGAGGTCAAGATGCAGAGCTAGGAAGAGTAAGGTCTACTATACATACTGTGTCTGAATGGTCTGTGTGCAGGTTCCCACACTAAAGACTGGAGTAACTGTGGGGCTGGAGTAACAATAGAACAATAACAGACCAGGGTAAAGATCTGGAACTGAGGTATATAGAACAATAGAACAATAGGAACTGGGGGAATTCCTGGGAATCCCTAACAATAAACAGAGATCAATAGAACACTAGGAACACGGGGAATCAAGTGTTTATACAAGACTTGCTTTGACCGGCAACAGTATTATTGAAAATATTTAGGCACTTATCCAGCACTTATTCTGATGCCTATTTCAGCACCTATCAATTGATGCACTGATGCGCTCCTTTCCTTATTTGTGAATCACATGACGGAACTCTCTGGAATGTTGTGGAACATGCTGTAACTATGATGTAATAGTCTAGAACATTCTAGTAGATGATGTCATAGTTCTTAGAACCTTCTGGAAAAGTCTAGCCTTGTCTTAGAACAAGCTAGAACAAGTCTAGCCTTGGGACTGGGTCATGAGGTCAGGTCATGGGGACAATTGCTATTGGTTGATTGTTGAAGTGGCACCACTAGGGCATAGGGCATGCTTAGTAAGGTAGATTACTTTGGTTCTCCCCTTTATGTATATATAGAGGCACTCCTGAGGGCATATCCCCTCAGTCTTATTCACTCTGTTCATACAGGACTACTTTGTACTCCCCAGTACTCACTTTCACCAACACTCTACTCTCTATCTCACTATCTCCCCCTCAAGTTAGACACTTATCTGGTGGTTGTAACCTTAACCGTTACACCTAGGTTGATCTGGAACCACTCCAGGTCAAGTCTAGAATTTGGTTCTGGAATATTGATAAATAAGGCAGAATGTCATGTGACCCAGGTTAGGGCTAGGTTTGGTAACAATCCTGGCCACAAAATAAGCACTCTAAATATGTGCCTGATGCAAACTTGCTACTGTGATGGAAAAATCTGGTCTCTACTATCCATGTCACTAGCAACAAGCACAACAATGGCCTCGGGGTCCTGGCTCTTCATCTGGTCCTCAACATCCCGCAAAGAAGCACTGACACCAGCAACAGTGAGCATAGCTGTGGACTGCATGAGTGAGGTTGCAACGGCGGTGATGTCACAAACATGCACACTTTTTCCTTTCTTTTCCTTTTATTTTCCTTATCTTATCTTATCGACAGCACATGGCTTCTGTATGTGATCAAGTACATGTGACAGACTGGTCACATGATCATAGAAGGTACTGGAACATTGTAGAACATCGCACCATAGCACACCATATGTTCCCACGGCAGTGTTAGGAGTAGGGACCCGGTACCAGGGGTCCTTGTCTGAGATGTATATAAACCCACCCTGTAGCTCCCTAAAGACCTCAGATTCTACCTCCAGGTCTTAAGGTGACGTCCACCTTGTACTAGGTCCATCATTGTACTAATCTAATCCTGGTCTTTAGCTCATTGTTAGCTATTTCCTGGTCGTTGTGTCTCCACCCTCCCTCATCACATATTCCCCTGTCGTCATTGTCCACACAAGTTAGCTCGTTATTCCTCCACCCCTGTCATCACTTCCTCGATCTTCATAGAGTTTGGTTGTGTTCCTGACAGGTGAGCAAGGAATGAAGAATGTCTGTGATCTTCTAGTCAGAGAGAGTTGTGTCAATGGCCTGAAGTTTTGAAGCAGGTGTGACAATGCCAGCAACATATTTGTTGATAGGCTTTTCAGGATTGTGGACGTACGGGTACAGCTGACGCTTCAGCATGATCAGAGTTGCGCACCCACTGCAAGCATACAGTGCTGCCAATGCAGCCCAAGCTGCAGGTCCAGTCTCACATGCATGCACATCAATAGTCTAACTCTCCTGAACTAAAGCATAGCATGGGTGCAGGTTACCTATAGGTACTCATGGGTTAACCCTCACAACAACCCAAGGGTATATTGACCCATGGGTAGCACATACCTGTGGTGCAGGTTGGCTACAGGTGCGGGTCAGCCATCTGAGAAGGTAAGCATTGTATTGATAACTCCCCACATTGTTTCGACGCTTAAAAGATCAAAAAAGCTGCTGGGAATTACATGTGACAACACGTCAAACAATGATACCATGATATCAGAGCTTGAGTCCCTCAGCGGACTGAACTCAGCGCAAACTTGAGTGAGGTGCTTTGCGCACATCCTCAACCTTGTATTTCAAAGTAAGCATATACTATATACCATGGACAGTTGCTTATATGTCGCAAGCCATCATTTCAGGATTTGCACAAAAACGGACTAAAAGCGGTTGCTCCGAAGATCCTACCAGTGAGGTGGATGACCGCACAATAGCCAGTGAAGAAGACAATCTAGACAAAGCAAGCGAGGGCAACCACGGTGCTGATGACAACAACGATGACAGTGACACCAAGGAGTATGAGCTTGACCCGGTGCGCAAAACTGCCGACCAGGAAGAGATGGAAGATATCAACCACACTGTTGAGAGTCGGTTTGCTCTTGATGATGACGAAGAAGAAATGGGAAGATTTGCAGTAACAAAGGTATAGAGCTATATAGCCTGGCTCGAGTCTCATCATGGCACGAGAAACTCACAAGGTGCTTATACAGCTCAAGAAACTTGCCAAGCGTATATTCCATTCGCCGGCTTTGCGAGAAGACCTCAAGATGAATTGCAAACGTGTGGAGATAACTTTCAAGCTTCCAATCCGTGCTATCAACACGCCGTGGAATTCTCTCGCTGGTGCTATTGACAGAGTTCTCAAGCTGTGACCTGCATTGGAAAAATTATTTGGCATGGCTAAATGGGACAAGGACGGGAAGCAGGGGCTACAGCATCAGCAACTGTCTGTAAACGAGTGGGCTCTATTGAGTGAGCTTAGTGTGCTGCTGGGCGTAAGTACCATCTTCAGATTATGATGTTACGACTAAGTCAGCCACCCGCAGGATTTTCTCGACGCAACAAACCGCATATTGCAAACCAATACACCTCTCTTGCATGAAGTCATCCCGGTCATAGACATACTTACCGTTGCACTCGAAGACATGGCGGAGAACGTGTCTGCATCAGGTGTTGTTTGCTTGGCAGCTGCTTGAGGCCTTCAGGTGCTGAACAAGTACTACTCCAAAACCAATGACTCTGTAATGTAT
The DNA here is from genome assembly GCA_022592445.1 of Cytidiella melzeri. Taxonomy (NCBI): domain Eukaryota; kingdom Fungi; phylum Basidiomycota; class Agaricomycetes; order Polyporales; family Irpicaceae; genus Cytidiella; species Cytidiella melzeri. Next base: position 997 of record JABYQR010000628.1, on the reverse strand, counting down.
CGCCTGGTCATGAGTGAGTACCTCGGAGAGTCAGATGTTTCTTATTAGCTGTTTCTAATTGTGTTTTCCTTGCAGTGCTCCACCCTTGGTACAAGACAAAGTATTTGCAAGATATGAATTGGCCTGCTGAATGGATTTGCACGGCAGAGGACCTTCTGCGGGAGCAGTGGCAGAGCAACTATAGGCCCTCCAACCCTGCATTGGATAGCCGTGATGCCTTGCAACCAATGCTGGCAGTTCGTGCTGCTCCAGTATGTTTTCAATATTCAAGAGGACTTGGAATTGACTTGTTGGATCTTTCTGTAGCCCGGACGTCGACGACCAAACGATCGCTTTGCAAAACTCGATCAACACGGGCGAAATAGCAACGCTATCGATGTTCTCGATGACTATCTTCAGTCGTCATGCCTCATTGATGTTGACAATCCTTTGCAGCATTGGAATGGCATTCTAGTGTCCAGCAACAATACGTACAAGCGGGCACTTGCACAAATGGCCATTGACTTCTTGTCTGCACCAGCTTTGTCAACCAATGTCAAGCGTGCTTTCTCGCGTGGTGGCCTCACTGTCTCGAAACGGCGTCATTCTCTGAACAATGAGTCTACTCGTGCTGCAATTGTCCTGAGTTCATGGGCTTCTATTCCAGGTGTCATACCTGAGGAGGAGATACTACAGGTCTTTCAAGATAAAACAAAACGGCCAAAGAAGGGCAAAGAGAAGGCTATTGCTGTGGATACTGATGTACATGTTGTCAAAGATTGAATTCATTCTTTCTTTTGCTTACCCACAGGTTGACCCGCAGGTATCATACTTCTCAGATGGCTGACCCGCACCTGTAGCCAACCTGCACCACAGGTATGTGCTACCCATGGGTCAATATACCCTTGGGTTGTTGTGAGGGTTAACCCATGAGTACCTATAGGTAACCTGCACCCATGCTATGCTTTAGTTCAGGAGAGTTAGACTATTGATGTGCATGCATGTGAGACTGGACCTG
>JABYQR010000627.1:0-15219 GCA_022592445.1 Cytidiella melzeri | reverse complement strand
GTTGGCTGAGCAACGCTGCTTCGGACGGCGGTCTTGATGACCAATCAGAATTGACCACGAGCATGTCCGGGACGGTCGTGATTGCGCCACCACAGTACCAATGACGTAGGTTCCTGGCTGTAACTACAGAGCGCTGTAGTTACAGCCAGGAACCTACGTCATACCGTGCGGATCGTAGTAGCAGCGTCGGTCGCGGCGGTCACCTTCGGTGATGGAGAGGGAGAAGGTGATGAGTAGGCAGAAGGAAGCGAGGAGAGAGAGGAGGAAGCGAGGAGAGAGAGGAGGAAGCGAATAAAGAGACAGGGAATGAGAAGGCGGTGTCGTCGAAGAAGAGAAGACAGCGCAGAGGCGCATCATTAGATCACATGAAAGGCCACGCGTATCCCTATAGGGTAGAAGAGTCGGGCATTGATGATTGCGAATTGTCTGGCCGTGAGTGTATGGAGGGGAGGAGGAGGTACAGCTGGTGGTGGAGGACTCCGGCAGCAGATGCTCCGCTGCCGTGAGTTGGAATGTAGGTAGTTCATAGTCGTAGTAGTTAGCGTAGTGAAGGACGAAGTCGTATAGGTAGTAGCGATATTGGTAGTAGTGAGGGCAAAGAAGAAGTTGGAGGACTCCGGCAGCAGATGCTCCGCTACCGAGAGTGGGAATGTGGGTGGTGGTTGGGGTGGTGAAGGACGAATCGGTGGTGGTGATATTGGTGGTGGTGATATCGGTGGTGGTGAGAGCAAAGAAGAAGGAGGAGGACTCCGGCAGCAGATGCTCCGCTGCCGTGAGTTGGAATGTGGGTGGTTGATGGTCGTGGTGGTTGGGGTGGTGAAGGACGAAGTCGTATGGGTGGTGGTGATATCGGTGGTGGTGAGAGCAAAGAAGAAGTTGGAGGACTCCGGCAGCAGATGCTCCGCTACCGAGAGTGGGAATGTGGGTGCTGGTTGGCGTGGTGAAGGACGAAGTCGTGTGGGTGGTGGTGATTCCGGTGGTGGTGAGAGCAAAGAAGAAGGAGGAGGACTCCGGCAGCAGATGCTCCGCTGCCGTGAGTTGGAATGTGGGTGGTTGATGGTCGTGGTGGTTGGGGTGGTGAAGGTCGAAGTCGTGTGGGTGGTGGTGATATTGGTGGTGGTGAGAGCAAAGAAGACGGAGGAGGACTCCGGTAGCAGATACTCCGCTACCGAGAGTTAGAATGTGGGTGGTGGTTGTGGTGGTGAAGACGTGTGGGTGGTGATATTGGTGGTGGTGAGAGCAAAGCAGAAGGGAGGAGGACTCCGGCAGCAGATGCTCCGCTGCCGTGAGTTGGAATGTGGGTGGTTGATGGTCGTGGTGGTTGGGGTGGTGAAGGTCGAAGTCGTGTGGGTGGTGGTGAGAGCAGTTGGCGTGGTGAAGGACGAAGTCGTATGGGTGGTGGTGATATCGGTGGTGGTGAGAGCAAAGCAGAAGGAGGAGGACTCCGGTAGCAGATACTCCGCTACCGAGAGTTGGAATGTGGGTGGTGGTTGTGGTGGTGAAGACGTGTGGGTGGTGATATTGGTGGTGGTGAGAGCAAAGAAGAAGGAGGTGGTGGTGGTGGTGCAGTGACAACGTTGAAGGTGGAGGTGGAGGTGGTCTTGGGGGTGGTGGTATTGGCTGTGTGCGAAGTCTGGCTGGACTTGGTCGACGCGACGCGACGCTGCAAAGTCAGGAGCGCCCAACATTTCTCAGGCGCCCAAGCCACTCTCACTGCCACCACCACGTACCACGGCGACCACACCTCCTCCTCCTCCTCCTGCAACGCCCCCACCACCACCACCACCACCACCACCACTACTCTCACAATCTATTTCTTCGCTCTCATCACTCTCGCTATCACTACAACTCACACGACTTCGTCGCTCACCACCGCCACCACCACGACTACGTCCTTCGCCACCGCAACCACCACCACATCGTCCTTCGCCACCGCAACCACCACCACCATCCACCACACGACTTCGTCGCTCACCACCGCCACCACCACGACTACGTCCTTCGCCACCGCAACCACCACCACATCGTCCTTCGCCACCGCAACCACCACCACCATTCACCACCCCCATTCCAACTCTCGGTAGCGGAGTATCTGCTACCTGAGTCCTACTCGAGCTCACCACCACCACATCGTCCTTCGCCACCGCAACCACCACCACCATCCACCACCCCCATTCCAACTCTCGGTAGCGGAGCATCTGCTACCGGAGTTCTCCTTCACCACCACAACCACCACCCACATTCCAACTTTCGGTAGCGGAGCATCTGCTACCGGAGTCCTTCACGCCAGCTGTACCTCCTCCTCCCGTCCATACACTCACGGTAGCGGAGAATCTGCTACCGGAGTCTTCGCCCAGCACCTACATCTCGACGACGACCTTCAACACACGTCCTCAAACACAGTAGCGGAGCATCTGCTACCGGAGTCCACCACCACCAGCTGTACCACTTCCTCCTCTCCATAAACTCACGGTAGCGGAGTATCTGCTACCGGAGTCTTCACCCTTGACTGTCTAGACAGCGGAGCATCTGTCTGTCCACGTCACTCGTCACCACCGTAGCATCAGAGCCTGCAGCCAAGTTTCTGCCTGGACTTGTCTGCTCGCGACAGCCAAGCTTTCGCAAGGACGCGCCGCCTCTTGGAGAAGGCCAACATTTGAAAAGGTCTTTTCGTAAACTGTTCTGCTCGTAAGTACAAATTTTCGCTACGCTTTCGCTCGTTGCTGATAGTCGCCAAGTTCCCCCTACATCCTGTGCCGTAGACACTCGCCACTCACCACCCCATCACAACTCGTAAGTGTCCTACCCTGATCAGGTTGTGCCTCCAAACTAATATCCCTGCAGCGCCGATATGTCGACCCTCCCCTAAACCCTGCCCAAGCCCTCGGTATTATGGGCTTCTGACACCGATATCCCCCGCTACCCTGGCCTCTATGTCTCTCCCAACATGTCCACTCTCCCGAAGCTTGCGCCGGAAAACCTCACAAAAAACATTGGTCGCCTTCCGCTGCCCTGGCCATGGCTCTACACGAGACTGGCCAACCAATTACACTATTGGACCGCGGTCACGCCGAGAGAGACACAGTATACCGGTCTGCTGCAACCGCTGGCGGGAATAAAGGTAGTCCAAGGCAACGACAACCAGTGGAGGCTGGAGAATGTACAAGAGTGGCGCGACTTGGAGGCTTTCCTGCGCAGAGTCCTCGACGCGATGAAGCGAACTTTCCCCTTAGGATCGTATACGCCTCTCCTCGTCCAGATAGATCGTAACACGTTTCCCTGGCCACAAGATTATAACTACGATCGCAGCTGGCCAACGAAAAAACAAGCCAAATCGTTCCTGGGCCTTGTGCGAGGAGTCTTCAGGATTAACGTTTCGAAGGTGACATACGCGGGACATGTATTGCCTAAACATTGGTTGGACACATTGCAACATAGGAAGCTGGTTTCGGAACACGAGGCACGCATGTTGCGCAGGTCTACAATTTGCCTGGTCGGCGACAAGGCTGACCAGTCAACCACTGATAGATTGGGGCTTGTCGTCGACGTCACCGTCGGAGCAATGGGGTCAACACTTGAGAACCTCAAGGATCTCATAAACCACTTTCAATTGCCTGTCTGGCTGTACTTCGGCCCGCGCCCAGCAGTTTCTGAGCACCCTTGGTCCACCGAGTATCTGCCCTCAGCAGTTGAGTTGGAAGCCTCACTTCGACAGCCTGCAACGCGTTTCGCTTGGGACGAATGGGACAAAGAAGTCGCAGAGGCTCGTGATGTTGTAGGTGTGGAGTCCATGGGCGGCCCCTCGTCTTCTGCTTGGGGCTCACTCGACACTCATTGGCCGTCCTCTGTAGAAGGCACAAACATTGTCCATGTGCCCCGTGCCACCTCGTCGCAAGTGAGCAACGTGACACGTCCACCTGGCCCTCTTTATGTCGCCACGCGAGGGCAAAGTTCAACCACTGGTCAGGCACCGTGTGAAACACCCCAGCAGTTCTTTGCGAGGAGAGAGAAGGTTAGTGCAGCGAAACTCGCCCAAATGAATCCGGCGCAGAAGGCTCGTGTGCAAGCAAGGGAGGTGCTGCATGCCAATCTCGAACTCCCAAACAAGAGCCACAACTGCCAAGTCTTCAGATGGGAAGAGTCAGACGACAGTAGCGGCGCCTGGAACAGAGTTCTTGTCGGAAAGCCTCGCTGGCGCGACTTGTGGGCCGACACTGCTCGGTCGCAACACAGGTACAATGCGGTGTTCAACGAATTCGACATTTGGGAGGAGCTGGACCCATCTGCTACGACCGAGGATCAGGAATTGGTGGAAAGTTGGGACTACTTTGACGACGCACCGCGATTACAGAATCTGCGCACGGCTGCGAGTCCTCAGGCTGAGACATTGCCTGAGTTGCCTTCTCGCTCTCCTCCTCGTCGCCCTCGCTCTCCTCCTCGTCGCCCTTGCTCTCCTCGACGTCGTTCTCGCTCTCCTCCTCGTCGTTCTCGCTCTCCTCCTCGTCGTTCTCGCTCTGCTGCACGTCGCTCTCGCTCACCTCGACGTCGCTCTCGCTCGCGCTCTCCTCGACGTCGCTCGCGCTCTCCTCGACGTCGCTCTCGCTCTCCTCCACGTCGCTCGCGCTCTCCTCGACGTCGTTCTCGCTCTCCTCGACGTCGACCTCGCACCCCACCCCTGGCTCCGCAGCTGATTGCTTCCACCAGTGGAAGTACATCCTCATCCACTCAAATGCCCCAGTCTGGTGCACCCGAGTTGTTGCAGAGGAAAGGCATTGCATTCGACCAGGCTCTGAGCTATCGCTACGGCATACTCACATCCGCAGCGGTGACGGTCGACGTGGATGAAGAGGCAACGCCGCGAGAAAAAGAGATCTACAAGTTCATGGGGATCATCAACGAGAAGGTCGGTCCTGGGTATCGCACACCAATGTGTGAACTCTTTGCATACCTCGAGGCCAAACCGAGCGACTTTGTAATGCCGCCACCCACGCTCACAGATCTTGTGCCCGGTACTGCCCTAGGACATCCGCTGCACCGTCAGAACAACCTGATTGTTCGGACTGTAATGGACAACGAGCAACACCATCGGTACTTTGTGTACGCTCGGGATCCACAGGCCAACGATGTGTCATACTCCCTTTGCCTGGCCGACCCTGTCACCGTGAACCACCTCCTACGATCCGGGGTTGGTCCCTCGTTGGATGATGTGACTGGCGCATTGCTCAGATGGGGAGTGCCCTTCAACACACTGCAGTCAATTGCGGACCCAACGGTGCTTCAGCCAACTCCCCCGATGCCCTCTTATTTCAACCTGGTACCGTTAGGGCTCGGACTCATCGAGCATCGTCACAAGTTCACGATTGCGGACTATGAGGACTACCTCGAATATCGAGAGGAGGTCATCAAAAGTGTTCAGGGTCGCGCTGCCTTGTTACGGGGCGGCTTGCTGTGGCGACTGGCCCGTGACGCCTATGTAGACGATTCAGCGGTATACGACGGTCCGAGTGGGTTCCAAACACAGTGTAACCATCGTATACTAGACGGCTTGGACTATGTGGACGATGTATTATCGCCACATCAAGAGGATGTGATCTGCGGAGTGTACAGGGTCATGCCGGGTAAGTACCATGTTTCTTGGACAAATTACAATGCTGATTATATCTCAGAACACCCCGAGAATGGCCCTTCGGGTACTGCGTATCGGTCGTGGTGGCCAACTGTAACAACATGGTCGCAATTGGGGGTGGACCTCGACTACTGGAGTGCCAGGAATGAGCAGTTCTTCGTGAACCATCGCAAGGCGATACTGGACGGTAAAGTCCAGCCCAAAACCGCTCAAGAATGGCGCCGGACGTTGCCTCATAGGAAGGCTGCAAAGACGAACGTGCTGACGAACATTGGTGAACTCTCAGGTCGTGCCTTACCCGCTGCAATGTAACTTCGCGCTTCATCGTCATGTCCTCCATGTTGTCTCTTTTCTACGCTGGGACTGTTATATATTTCGGAAACGTATGCTAACCAGTAGACTGGAATGTCAGGATTGCGCGCTGGTACGCTGAGTGCAGTGGGGCTTCGCACTCTGTTCAGACATGGCAATATGGTCTTTGCTGACTGTCGCTATTGGTACGTGCCCATTCTATCCAGTCACGCGCAGAGTGTATACGTAAAATGGAACTTATTCGATGCCTGGTGAGCCAATTTTCAAGTCCTCCGCCACAACAGAGTGCGCTCAAAATCATGCTATACTTTGTTGTGCGTATAATGTCTATTACAGTGATTTGAGATCATACATTCCAGCTCGCGTGCTCGTATGATATCCAGACGGCGCCGACAACACGTCCAAGGCCGGATACTTGGATCTCGAAACTGGAGCGACAATGTAAAAGTAAATGTCAATTGGGAGTTGGCGAAACGATGGGAGTCTGAATGAATGTGTGAGAGCTGTTCATACCGTGCAGTTTGGAGGTGAGAGACTGACCGTTGAGCCTGCGGATAAATGGCACGGCGCTGATTATGGGCCAGTTTTTGTGTCACAGTAAAGTAGTCATCGAGAGTAGTTTGTCTATTGATCTTCAGACATGAGAGCGCATATTAAATTCATGATACTCACTTGTAGCGAGCGAGAGAGCGCTGCGCAGGCGAACCACAGATATTGACAGTTTCCGGCAGAGCCAGGGAGGTTCTTGACATTAACAAGACGAACATCAGTTATTGCGTTAACTGCAGATACATTTGTACTTACGATTGCATGCATATATGCTCGGTGCGCCGCTGCCAAAGAAGCTCGACAGACTTCACAAGCTTGCGGCATGCAAAGGAAAGCTCTTGCGCACTGGTTACCATGCATGCCTGAGTGATACACATCTCTACCGTGCAGGCGAAATCGACAATGTTGGCGGACATGTTATCGTCGCCATTGAAGCCGTCTTTGAGCGCGACAAAAGATTCCGCCAACGAAATCACTTGCTTAAGGGCAGCGTGCGAGTCCGGATCGCCCTGAATGACTGGCTCGACCTTCTTCCATGCGAGCCTAGATTCCAGTGGTGCTTCTGACATTGTGAGTGTCTTGGTGCGATGTATTCGTTTGAATTCAAGTATGTCAATCATATAGTATACAGCGCGCGCGCAGCGCTAGCTGTTGACGTCCCGCACATTTCCTTACAGAATATCTCACCAATATTGGGCACCAAGGATATTCGCACAATATGTAAATAATATCTCATATATTCAGCGCCTATCTTTCAATAATAATCGACCCTGATGTGCAGTGATGATTGAAAGTGTTTTCCTATGTATATGGACGTAAAATAATGTGCCCGATTGGTGGAATAGCGGCTGGGCCGATTGTAGTGCACCTGCTCCCCTCCTGCCTCCCAAAAGTTACAAAGCGCCCTCCCACCGTGTAACCATTGAGCGCGGGCTCGGCGCACCTATCCAGTCGTGTAGAGCACCCTAAAAAGCAATAGTACAAGGTAATACATCTCCCCCGCCGCTAAATCCGACGCTTCTAAGATGCTACAAAGGTGAGAAAAGGCGAAATTGACATGCTCCCAAGCACATATCTGCTTGTGGAGGTCCCTACAGGCTGGGGGACTGTAGAATTCATTCATAATGATGTTTAGCATACATGATTCAGTATGTACATTATTTTATTTGAAGGGGATTGAAGCCCTACAGCCCCAGATACATGAGAAAGCAGTCAGGAAGACTACTGCATGCTCCGATAACGCAAGAAGCTGTTATCGGACTATGCTAATGCATGCTCCGATAACGCAACAAGCTGTTATTGGACTGTACAACCTCGCTGCACACAGCAATGCAGACCACATTAGGAACGGTTAGGCTTGCTGGCTTACACGCTTCGGCCACACCTCAAAATTCACACTTTGCAATCACCTCACAGCAAACATCACATATTGCACTCAGCTACAACTAATACTAATTAATCAAAGTGCGATAGACACGCTATGTACTGCTCGTACGTCCAGTTCATCATCTCCGCACGCTCATGGATGTCAAGTACCTTCGGCTCCTCAGAGCAATACAAATACACCCCAACCAACGGCTCACCTCCCACAGACGGTCGAAGACACACTCGCGTGTACCCATCACATCGCTCAAGCTTCACAACATAGTACAGGTCCTCCCCCGTACCATCAGGGCGCGGAACCCACGTCCTCCCAACTCGGTCCCTCTGTCGCTCAAGGTGCCTCACAGTCCCCTCGTACCCGTCAGGTCCAGGCGTCACATACACCCGGATCTTCCTAAGATTCCGACGCGGCAACTCCAAACGCACAGGCGGTCGGTTCTCCTTCGAACCTCAAACTCTTCTCAGCACTGAAGTCCCAATGCAATCAAAATATAACTCACCGTCCTCGTCCTCGTCCTCCTCCTCCTCCTCAGAATCCCATCCAGAAACTTCGTCATCCTCCTCCTCCTCCTCCTCCTCGTCCTCATCCTCGTACCCATCTTCTGCCTCATCCACATCTTCATTCTCCTCATCATCATCAATCTCCTCCTCAAACAACCGCGCAGGTGTAACAGTCTCGTCTAAGTACACAATCCACATGTCAGTTCACATCGCCGTTCACTCATGCAGAAGCACTCACCACTTCCATCACTCCACACACTACTGGCGTCTGTCCCAACACACAGACGCTCAATCTCCTCCGCAACCGTGGATACGTCCATGCCGTTCATCGCGAGCTGCACGTTAGAGGACAGAGGGCTAGTTACATTCCTCGCGTACTCGAACCAACATTATATATATATCCTTCTGCATGCTAAGCGAACTCATCTCGGTCTCTTCAAGAATTCTGACAGCTTCGTGATGGATCAACTTCACAGTTGCATTAAACTGCTCAAAATGACATATTATTTACATAACACCCCCATCACAGTGTCACACACTTGTACCCCCCTCGCAACAATATCACAAATTCCCACGCTGCGTTACAGATCATAGTTCTCCGCTTCATGCTCAAAATCTCGTTTTATTCACAAAAACACAGTCGCCCTACTTATATTCCACCACTCATCGCATTATGTCTCCCTCCCATACATGCTTGGCCTGCATTCCAACAGCACCACCGTACACTGCGCACAAACAATACCCCACATACACTTCATACATCAAAACCAAGCCTAACCTCAGAAGGCGTGGTGGCGTAGTGGTACCAGCACTGGACCTTGCACACACTGCAGTGCAAGGCGTTCGGTTCGATCCCGGCTCACGCCACACAAACAACGCCGATATACTCGCTGGCTTCAAGCATTCCCTGCAACGTAACCCGTTACAGGTAATGCTTGTAGCAAGCATGTTTTTCTTACCAGCCCTCGCCCCTCCCCGATAGCGCAACGTTTTCTTATCGGAATACCACCCCTCCTCCCAACAGCCCGATAGTGCGGTAATTCGCTATCGGGGGGTCACCAACATGCCATCTTTCACCACCACTACTGCGCACAAGCAATACCCACATACACTACATAGATCAAAACCATCCCTAACCTCACAAGGCGTAGTGGCGTAGTGGTTATCGCACCGGACCTTGCACCCCCTCCAGTGCAGGGCGTTCGGTTCGATCCCCACTCACGCCACACGCCGATATACTCGCTGGCTTCAAGCATTCCCTGCAACGTATCCCGTTACAGGTAATGCTTGTAGCAAGCATGTTTTTCTACCACCCCTCGCCCCTCCCCCGATAGCGCAACGTCTTCTTATCGGAGCACCACCCCTCCTGCCAGCAGTCCGATAGCGTTGTAGCCTGCTATCGGAGAAAACCCTCAGTACTCATTTCCCCGATAGTGCGGACTCTCGCTATCGGGGAATCCCCTTGACACGCCCTGCACCATGCCTCCGATAGTGAACAACTTTCTTATCGGACTCGCACTCCGTGCTCAAATTGTTCAAATTGCTCAAATTACATCAATTACATCACTGGGCACTGAAAATACCGACCCCCATTTTTCATTAGCCCTCTGCCCCTGCAAATATTGACACACTCTTTTTCAAGGCACATGACCCTGAAAATATTGTTTGTCGCTTTTTGAGGCCCTACGGGCCCTCAAAAACAGAGGCTGAACCTCAGGCTGAACCTTACCAGGGTAGTTCTTTAAGGTATAATCAACTTCACAGTTGCATTAAACTGCTCAAAATGACATATTATTTACATAACACCCCCATCACAGTGTCACACACTTGTACCCCCCTCGCAACAATATCACAAATTTCCACGCTGCGTTACAAATCATAGTTCACCGATTCATGCGCAAAATCTTGTTTTATTCACAAAAACACAGTCGCCCTACTTATATTCCACCACTCATCACATTATGTCTCCCTCCCATACATGCTTGGCCTGCATGCCAACAGCACCACAGTACACTGCGCACAAACGATATCCCACATACACATCATACATCAAAACCAAGCCTAACCTCACAGGGTGTGGTGGTGTAGTGGCACCAGCACTGGACCTTGCACTCACTGCAGTGCAAGGTGTCACGGAGACGAAGCTCGACGCAACTAAAAGGGACACGGTGTGGAAGACGACGAAGAGGTGGTGGCAGGCTTGAAGCACAATGCTCTCACCAGCTATCAAACTTTATGCAAGTTGCTAGCCCAGTAAAGACCAAGTTAGTATTTGTGACTACCAGCTATGTAGTACAAGAGGGGGTTGCTTACCTAGCCCAGTAAAGACCAAGAGGTCGAGATGGGGGCTAGGAGCGTACATGTAGCAGTATATATAGACTTCAGGGACCTGCGCACAGACCATGTTGAGGGCAGGCTTTGCAAGAAGCCGTGTGAACGAAGAACAAAAGACTACCTAAAGAGAACAATAGCTATTGTCTAGACCTTGCCAAGAACTCTACCGTGAGAGAATCTATCTAAAAGGAGACCAACTATTGTATTCCATTCCCACACCTGTGAGAACATCCTTCCATAAAGAGAACAATAGGGAAAGAACAATAAGGAGCCCATGTGGACGGTATCTATGACGTCAAACCCTAGCTATGGGCTGAGCCATGTGCTTGTAGCCATGTGGTCTTACTTAAGCTAAGTCACATGCCAGTGTGACGTAGTAGCAAGTAATGTGACCGTGTGGAGCGTCTAAGCCACGTGATATGGGCGCTTAATAGACGTGCAAAGGAGTTTATGCAGAGAGAATTGAAACTAGGTTGTAGCCCGGAGTTTTACAGATAAAAACAAGAGGTAAATTGCGAAAATTAAGGGCTAGTCAGGCCATCCATGACATTACCCCCCTCCTAAAATCGAGCGTCCTCGCGAAGCATCACTGTGCTGTGGTGATAGAGGTCTTCTACCCGTCTACAGGGATTCAGCAGAATTGCCCCGATTGTCTAGTCAGAAGGATGCTAGGAAGTTTCTCCCCTTCTGGTGTCGTTGACTCGACGTTACCCGTCAGTGTGATGTTCTTGAGATATCCAGACCGATGTGTTTGCCTTCATCCCAGCTAAGATCGTATGTAGATGGATAGATCGTGCGAAGGAAAGCGGGGTCGGTCTGGGTATTGAATTCCCGAAAGTGCGAGCGGAGATCCGCAAAGAGTGAAGCTTTGATGACCCGGGGCGCTCCGGGGTTTGCTTTGTAGAAGTCGTCAATCGCTTCTTGACTATTCTCGAGGTTTTCTACTGGTTCCCAGCTATTGTGTCCGTCTGAATACCCTTCCCATTTGACTAGGAATTGTAGTTTCTTCCATCGTCCGTGTAGCCTGCTGTCTAGCACTTTCTCGACGACGTACTGCTCTTCTCCTTCTATGACGATAGGATCAGGAGGTGGAGGTACGTCTTTGCCGTTGTCGTGCCAGGGACTTAGACGGTTGATGTGGAAGACGGGGTGGATTCGGAGATAGCTGGGTAGATCGAGTTTGTAATCGAGATCGCCAATGCGTTCGATGACCTTGTACGGGCCGAGTTGTCGAGGACCGAGTTTAGGGGTGCCTGATGAATCTGGACGTTCTTAGCGTTTAGCCAGACCATGTCCCCTACTTGGAAGACGCGTGGAGAACGCTTCTCAGACTCGTAAAGTTGCTTCATCTTTTCTTTGCTTAGACGAAGAGCTGCTTCGGTCTCTTTGCGTACTCGAGCCATATTGTCAAGGCGCTCATCGAGTGATGGGATATTGCTTCGCTTGCCGACTGGTATGGTGAAGTCGGGGCGATATCCATAGATGACTTCAAACGGTGTTTGGGAGTTACCCGCGTGTACTCGCGAGTTGAGTGCAAACTCAGCCGCCGGTAGATGATCGACCCAGTCGTCTTGTCGTTGCTGACAGAATAGACGCAGATACTGTTCGATATCCTGGTTTTTGCGTTCGACTTTGCCATTTCCTTGCGGATGATAGGCGGTCGTAAAACCAGTCTCTATGCCCAGGCGGTGATAGAGCGCACGCATGAAGCGCGCTGCAAACTGGGGTCCTCGGTCAGAGAACACCTTCTTGGGAATGCCGTGAAGTCGGAATACTTCTTTGTAGTGTAGATCGGCAATCCCCTCAGCGTTAACCTTAGTGGTAGTAGGGATGATGTGCGTTTGATCGGAGTAATGGTCGACGTAGACCGCGATCGAATCGAATCCCTTAGAGGGTGGCAGCTGAGTGATGAGATCTACTCCGACGTGTTCCCAAGGTCCGGCCGGAGTTTCCTGAGGCTGTAGTACTGCTTTAGGGTGTGGAGCTGACTTGTAACGTTGGCAGCGATCACAACCTAGTACGTAAGTCTCGATGAAGGCATTCATCTTTGGCCACCAATAGTGTCGTGAGACTAGCTCTATGGTGCCGTGTTTGCCCGGATGACCAGCCGCAGGTGTGTCATGGCAAGATTTGACGATTTCGTGACGGAGCTCTTTGTTGTTAGGGATGTAGAGTTTTCCCTTGTAATAGATGAGCCGTCACTCTCTTCCCATTCGAGTAACCGCCGACAAGTTTGCGAGGACCCTTCTTGCGAAGGGTAGCGAGAGCTTGTGCGACTTCTGCTTCTTGCTCCGTGCATTCTCGGATCTTTGATTCGAGTGGAGAAGCAGTGGCGAGTGCACTAGTAGCGAGGATCCGGAAGTGTTCCGGTTTCAGTACCACCTGATCCTTGTTGTCTTCTTCGTCCGTGACAGCGTGAGAGTGAAGACGAGAGAGAGGATCAGCGTGTATCATGGTACTACCGGGCTTGTGTACCAACACGAAGTCGAAGTCAGCCAAGAGTAATGACCAACGTGCTTGACGTCGAGTGAGGTGTTGCGCAGTCTTCCAGTACTGCAGGTTTGCGTGATCTGTCCAGATCTCAAACGGTTCCTTGAGCCCCTCAAGGTAGTGGCGCCAATCTTTGAGAGCCTCGGTGATGGCTAACATCTCCCGATCAAAGATTTCGTAGTTACGCTCTGCTTCAGTCATAGAGGCGGACCGGTAGGCGATAGGGTGGTAGAATCCATCTTCCTTCGATTTCTGGGAGATGATTCCACCGGTCGCATAGCCCGAGGCATCGACTTCTAGACGTGTAGGGAGTTCAGGGTCCCAGACTGCCAAGATAGGCTTAGTGGTAAAGGCCTTCTTTAGCAGCGTGAAGGCAGTCTCTTGTGCTGGACCCCAGACAAATGGTACGTCCTTCTTAGTAAGGTCGTGTAGAGGCCGTGCGTGCTTTGAGAAGTCTTGAATGAAGCGGCGATAGAAGTTGGCAAACCCGATGAATCCTCTGACTTCTTTGAGGTTCTTGGGTGTGGGCCACGTAGAAACTGCTTGGACTTTGACAGGGTCCATAGCTACTTCGCCGGCGCGAATGATCAACCCGAGGTATTCGATCTCAGATTTCTCAAACTCGCACTTTTCCGGCCGGAGGTAGAGATCGTGCTGTTGAAGTCGCTCGAGGACTTCATGTACAACCTTGCGATGCTCTGTCAGGTTGTTGCTCCAGATCAAGATGTCATCTAGATAGACAGCCACCTTGCCTTCGGCGACGAGGTCGGCGAAGATGTTGTCCATCAGAGCTTGGAAGGTAGCGGGTGAGTTCGTGAGACCGAAGAACATGACTTTAGGTTCGAAGAGTCCTCGGTTGGTAACGAAAGCCGCTTTGTATTCATCTCCTTCTTTGATGCGGACATTGTGATATCCCCAACGAACATCGAACTTGGTGAAGATCTTTGCACCCTTGAGCTTGTTGATAATGTCGGTAGCAAGCGGTAGTGGGTAACGATTCTTTACAGTGATGTCGTTGAGTTTGCGGTAGTCCTGAATAAGTCGGAGTTTGTTGTCCTTCTTTTTGATGAAAAAGACTGGAGAAGCCATTGGAGACTTAGAAGGCGTGATGTAACCTTTTGCTAGGTTCTCCTGAATGAACTTGTCAAGCTCGGCTTGTTCGTTCAGGGGCATAGGATAAACTTTCGATTTGATGGTCTCAGGAGCGTCTGGTTTGAGATCAATCGAATGGTCCCAGGGCTGATGCTGGGGTAGCCGATTAGACTCTTCTTCAGAGAAGACTTTAGCGTGTCTGTGTACTCTGATGGAACGATGTCTTCGAAGGAGCGCTGAGCTTTAGCTTCGTTTGCTTCGGCAGCAAGCTTAGTAGAGTAGGTGAAGCCGGCCATACACCAGACTTCGTCAGTGGTGTCTTGGATAATACCGGCTTTGACCCACTGCCTACGTTCTTTGCGATTACCGTCAACCTTCTGGAAAGGTTCAGCAGGAGATTCTTCCGAGCCGCTCGGAATTGTCATTTCTCCTTTTTCCCAGTTGACAGTAGGGTTTACGCGCTTGAGCCATGGTAGCCCAAGAATGACGTCTTCTGGACCTAAGTCCGTGACGAGAAACTCTGCCTTTTCCGTGTGATCTCCGACTGTGAGTGTAAGGCGAACGAAGTGCGTTAATCCGCCAGCTTTATTCTTAGTTCCGTCAATGTTATGCAATGAGATACCCTTTCGAGCGGGTGCTGAATAATCTTATGCTTCTTGACGAACTGGTGACTGATGAATAAAGCCGTAGCTCCTGAATCGATCATAGCAGGAACGCGAATGCTTCTATTCAGACCTTTAACTAGTACATGTACACGGAAATGAGACGATAACCGATCTAGCGACGATATAGTACACGAGGAGATAGTAGACGACGGGCATGGAGTAGATGTTGTACACGCGGAAGACGAGGCAGAAGACGGGGACGACGAAGGAGGCAAGGACAGGGTATCTGGGGGACTCGCAGCTGCGGCTGTGTCACGAGTCCGCTTC
>JABYQR010000626.1:0-15351 GCA_022592445.1 Cytidiella melzeri | reverse complement strand
AAGGACCAGTGCAAGGCAGTCGATGCTCAGCTCGCCGATTTGCGAAACAGCACGGGCAAGGTTATGGTGGACAGTTCCTCGGGACACGGCAAGTCCCACCAGCAAGCGTTCCGCGATCCCAACGCTATGGAGATCGATGCCTCCCGCTTCTCCGCCTCGTTTGACTCGCTCTTTGCGGGTCTGGGCAAACAGGAGATCTTCCAGAAATGGAAGAAGGAGATGAGCAAGCGCTGCTCGGTTTGTGGATCCGAGAGTCACAAGAAGAGGGACTCGAAGCACCCTGATGACCCGGTCTGCAACCACTGCGGTGGTACTGGTCATTGGGGGGCTGTTTGCCTGAAGCGACTCCAAGGCGTCCCTAAGGGACAAAAAGTTGCTGCTACCTCGTCGACCTCGTCGACTACTACCCCGGCGAAGCAAGACGCGTCCAATGACAAGGATGCTAAGATTGCGGCACTCAAGGACATGCTTGACATCCAAAAGAAGCAAATGGATGAGATGGCAGCCAAAATCAATGCGGTTTTTTGAAGCGGACTCGTGACACAGCCGCAGCTGCGAGTCCCCTAGATACCCTGTCTCCTTCGTCGTCCTCCTCGTCTTCCTCGTGTACAATGTCTACTCCATGCCCGTCGTCTACTATCTCCTCATGTACTATATCGTCGCTAGATCGGTTATCATCTCATTTCCGTGTACATGTACTAGTTAAAGGTCTGAATAGAAGCATTCGCGTTCCTGCAATGATCGATTCGGGAGCTACGGCTTTATTCATCAGTCACCAGTTCGTCAAGAAGCATAAGATTATTCAGCACCCGCTCGAAAGGGTTATCTCGTTGCATAACATTGACGGAACTAAGAATAAAGCTGGCGGATTAACGCACTTCGTTCGCCTTACACTCACAGTCGGAGATCACACGGAAAAGGCAGAGTTCCTCGTCACAGACTTAGGTCCAGAAGACGTCATTCTTGGGCTACCATGGCTCAAGCGCGTAAACCCTACCGTCAACTGGGAAAAAGGAGAAATGACAATTCCGAGCGGCTCGGAAGAATCTCCTGCTGAACCTTTCCAGAAGGTTGACGGTAATCGTAAAGAACGTAGGCAGTGGGTCAAAGCCGGTATTATCCAAGACACCACTGACGAAGTCTGGTGTATGGCCGGCTTCACCTACTCTACTAAGCTTGCTGCCGAAGCAAACGAAGCTAAAGCTCATCGCTCCTTCGAAGACATTGTTCCCTCAGAGTACCATAGACACGCTAAAGTCTTCTCTGAGGAAGAGTCTAATCGGCTACCCCAGCATCAGCCCTGGGACCATTCGATTGATCTCAAACCAGACGCTCCTGAGACCATCAAATCGAAAGTTTACCCTATGCCCCTGAATGAACAAGCTGAGCTTGACAAGTTCATCCAGGAGAACCTATCCAAAGGTTACATCACGCCTTCCAAGTCTCCGATGGCTTCTCCAGTCTTCTTTATCAAGAAGAAGGATAACAAACTCCGACTTATTCAGGACTACAGAAAACTCAATGACATCACTGTAAAGAACCGCTACCCTCTACCGCTTGCCACCGACATCATCAACAAGCTCAAGGGTGCAAAGATCTTCACAAAATTCGATGTTCGTTGGGGATATCACAATGTCCGGATCAAAGAAGGAGACGAGTACAAAGCGGCGTTCGTTACCAACCGAGGACTCTTCGAACCTAAAGTCATGTTCTTCGGTCTCACGAACTCACCCGCTACCTTCCAAGCTCTGATGGACAACATCTTTGCCGACCTCGTCGCCGAGGGCAAGGTGGCTGTCTATCTAGATGACATCTTGATCTGGAGCAACAACCTGACAGAGCACCGCAAGGTTGTACATGAAGTCCTCGAGCGACTTCAGCAGCATGACCTCTACCTTCGGCCGGAAAAGTGCGAATTTGAGAAATCTGAGATCGAATACCTCGGGTTGATCATTCGTGCCGGCGAAGTAGCTATGGACCCTGTCAAAGTCCAAGCAGTTTCTACGTGGCCCACACCCAAGAACCTCAAAGAAGTTAGAGGATTCATCGGGTTTGCCAACTTCTACCGCCGCTTCATTCAAGACTTCTCAAAGCACGCACGGCCTCTACACGACCTGACTAAGAAGGACGTACCGTTTGTCTGGGGTCCAGCACAGCAGACTGCCTTCACGATGCTAAAGAAGGCCTTTACCACTAAGCCTATCTTGGCAGTCTGGGACCCTGAACTCCCTACACGTCTAGAAGTCGATGCCTCGGGATATGCGACCGGTGGAATCATCTCCCAGAAATCGAAGGAAGATGGATTCTACCACCCTATCGCCTACCGGTCCGCCTCTATGACTGAAGCAGAGCGTAACTACGAAATCTTTGATCGGGAGATGTTAGCCATCACCGAAGCTCTCAAAGATTGGCGCCACTACCTTGAGGGGCTCAAGGAACCGTTTGAGATCTGGACAGATCACGCGAACCTGCAGTACTGGAAGACTGCGCAACACCTCACTCGACGTCAAGCACGTTGGTCACTACTCTTGGCTGACTTCGACTTCGTGTTGGTACACAAGCCTGGCAGTACCATGATACACGCTGATCCTCTTTCTCGTCTTCACTCTCACGCTGTCACGGACGAAGAAGACAACAAGGATCAGGTGGTACTAAAACCGGAACACTTCCGCATCCTCGCCACCAGTGCACTTGCCACTGCTTCTCCGCTCGAATCAAAGATCCGAGAATGCACGGAACAAGAAGCAGAAGTCGCACAAGCTCTCGCTACCCTTCGAAAGAAGGGTCCTCGCAAACTTGTCGGCGGTTTACTCGAATGGGAAGAGAGTGACGGACTCATCTATTACAAGGGAAAACTTTATATCCCTAATAACAAAGAGCTCCGTTACGAAATTGTCAAATCTTGCCATGACACACCCGCGGCTGGTCATCCGGGCAAACACGGCACCATAGAGCTAGTCTCACGACACTATTGGTGGCCAAAGATGAATGCCTTCATCGAGACTTACGTACTAGGTTGTGATCGCTGCCAACGCTACAAGTCAGCTCCACACCCTAAAGCAGTACTACAGCCTCAGGAAACTCCGACCGGACCTTGGGAACACGTCGGAGTAGATCTCATCACTCAGCTGCCACCCTCTAAGGGATTTGATTCGATCGCGGTCTACGTCGACCATTACTCCGATCAAACGCACATCATCCCTACTACTACTAAGGTTAACGCTGAGGGGATTGCCGATCTACATTACAAAGAAGTATTCCGACTTCACGGCATTCCCAAGAAGGTGTTCTCTGACCGAGGACCCCAGTTTGCAGCACGCTTCATGCGTGCGCTCTATCACCGCCTAGGCATAGAGACTGGTTTTACGACCGCCTATCATCCGCAAGGAAATGGCAAAGTCGAACGCAAAAACCAGGATATCGAACAGTATCTGCGTCTATTCTGTCAGCAACGACAAGACGACTGGGTCGATCATCTGCCGGCGGCTGAGTTTGCACTCAACTCGCGAGTACATGCGGGTAACTCACAAACACCGTTTGAAGTCATCTATGGATATCGCCCCGACTTCACCATACCAGTCGGCAAGCGAAGCAATATCCCTTCACTCGATGAGCGCCTTGATAATATGGCTCGAGTACGAAAGGAGACCGAAGCAGCTCTTCGTCTAAGCAAAGAAAAGATGAAGCAACTCTATGAGTCTGAGAAGCGTTCTCCACGCGTCTTCCAAGTAGGGGACATGGTCTGGCTGAATGCTAAGAACGTCCAGATCCACCAGGCTACCCCTAAACTCGGTCCTCGACAACTCGGCCCGTACAAGGTCATTGAACACATTGGCGATCTCGATTACAAACTCGATCTACCCAGCTATCTCCGAATCCACCCCGTCTTCCATATCAACCGTCTAAGTCCCTGGCACGACAACGGCAAAGACGTACCTCCACCTCCTGATCCTATTGTCATAGACGGAGAAGAGCAGTACGTTGTCGAAAAAGTGCTAGACAGCAGGCTACACGGACGATGGAAGAAACTGCAATTCCTAGTCAAATGGGAAGGGTATTCAGACGGACACAATAGCTGGGAACCGGTTGAAAACCTCGAGAATAGTCAAGAAGCGATTGACGACTTCTACAAAGCAAACCCCGGAGCGCCCCGGGTCATCAAAGCTTCACTCTTTGCGGATCTCCGCTCGCACTTTCGGGAATTCAATACCCAGACCGACCCCGCTTTCCTTCGCACGATCTATCCATCTACATATGATCTTAGTTGGGATGAAGGCAAACACATCGGTCTGGATATCTCAAGAACATCACACTGACGGGTAACGTCGAGTCAACGACACCAGAAGGGGAGAAACTTCCTAGCATCCTTCTGACTAGACAATCGGGGCAATTCTGCTGAATCCCTGTAGACGGGTAGAAGACCTCTATCACCACAGCACAGTGATGCTTCGCGAGGACGCTCGATTTTAGGAGGGGGGTAATGTCATGGATGGCCTGACTAGCCCTTGATTTTCGCAATTTACCTCTTGTTTTTATCTGTAAAACTCCGGGCTACAACCTAGTTTCAATTCTCTCTGCATAAACTCCTTTGCACGTCTATTAAGCGCCCATATCACGTGGCTTAGACGCTCCACACGGTCACATTACTTGCTACTACGTCACACTGGCATGTGACTTAGCTTAAGTAAGACCACATGGCTACAAGCACATGGCTCAGCCCATAGCTAGGGTTTGACGTCATAGATACCGTCCACATGGGCTCCTTATTGTTCTTTCCCTATTGTTCTCTTTATGGAAGGATGTTCTCACAGGTGTGGGAATGGAATACAATAGTTGGTCTCCTTTTAGATAGATTCTCTCACGAGTAGAGTTCTTGGCAAGGTCTAGACAATAGCTATTGTTCTACTTTAGGTAGTCCTTTTGTTCTTCGTTCACACGGCTTCTTGCAAAGCCTGCCCTCAACATGGTCTGTGCGCAGGTCCCTGAAGTCTATATATACTGCTACATGTACGCTCCTAGCCCCCCATCTCGACCTCTTGGTCTTTACTGGGCTAGGTAAGCAACCCCCTCTTGTACTACATAGCTGGTAGTCACAAATACTAACTTGGTCTTTACTGGGCTAGACATCTGCATAAGGTTTATAGCTGGTGAGAGTATTGAGCTTCACGCCTACCACCACCACTTCGTCGTCATCCACTTCGTGTCCCTGTTTGTCACGTCGAGCCTTGTCTCCGTGTCATAAACAAGCTTCACGAACATGGAATATCAAAATTCATAACACTCTGATAGAATTAGGCTTTGACCGGATTCATTCAGATGCTGGTGTTTACATGTA
This sequence comes from Cytidiella melzeri, assembly GCA_022592445.1. Taxonomy (NCBI): domain Eukaryota; kingdom Fungi; phylum Basidiomycota; class Agaricomycetes; order Polyporales; family Irpicaceae; genus Cytidiella; species Cytidiella melzeri. Next base: position 10,016 of record JABYQR010000626.1, on the reverse strand, counting down.
TTGGCAACAAGGGGGGAATTTAATTCTCATTCTATATGTTGATGATATATTTCCGATAGGAAATAGTAAACTTGCTATGTCTGCACTTAAGAAAAATCTTATGGATCGCTATGAGATGCGTGACTTAGGAGAAGCTAAGCTTATTCTAGGCATGCGTGTGCAGAGAGATCGTAAAGCTAAAACGATTCTACTTGACCAAGAGTCGTATATTCAAGAGGCTTTAAAACGATGTAATATGGCAAATGCTAATCCTGCTCGGACACCATTACCTTCAGGTGCTGTACTACAGAAAGCAGACTCTGACTATAAAGCAGATTCTGGTTTACTGAGACAGTATCAAGCGTTGATTGGCACGCTTATATATGTTATGATTGGTACTAGACCAGACATTTCATATGCAGTCATACGTCTTTCACAGTACATGTCAAATCCAACTGACCACCATTATAAATCAGCTAAATATATACTGAGATATTTGCTTGGAACGCAGTCCTATGCGATCAAGTATAATGGATCAAGTAATGCTGGTATTATTGGTTATTCGGATGCAGACTGGGCTGAGAATAAAGACGACAGACATTCGACAACAGGATATGTATTTCTTTTGGCTGAAGGAGCAATTTCCTGGACTTCTAAGAAGCAGAAAACCGTTGCTCTATCATCAATGGAATCAGAATACATGGCCTTGTGCGAAACTTCCAAGCAATGTTATTGGTTGCGCACCGTGCTCAAAGAATTGGATTTAAAACAGCAAGAGCCTACCATTCTATGCTGTGATAATCATGGTGCTATTTACTTCACCAAGAATCCAAAGATAGAGTCACGCTCAAAGCATATTGACATTCGATATCATTATGTTAGAGAGTTTGTCGAAAATAAGAATGCCGAACTATATGCAGTTCCAACTGAAGAACAGATTGCTGATATCATGACAAAGTCATTGGCATTTCAGAAGCAATCATACTTCAGTGGGAGATTAGGTCTAATTGATCTAAACACTCACTAATGTAACGGTTAAGTGGGAGTGTTAAAACTATATAATATAATAATATGATATGATATGTAGTTTCCCAAGCCTTATTACAAGGACGCTTTAGGTAGCAGAATTCCCACAGTCTTAGTATGGAAATTATGCAGCCGTATATGGAAACTCTAGTAGTAACCATCACATTAGCTGAGACGTACAGATATGGGTTGTAGTAGTACTAGTCATATATGTACGCCTGTGTTCTAGTAGCATAGGAAATGACATGGAAAGCACATATGACTCCAGAGGATGCCTAAAGCATACATCTGAGGACAAGTACTAGCATGAGTCATTTACTCATTATGTACGCCTCTGGTACAAGTGCTGAACCTAGTCATACAATGAGTCATGCATGAGTCATGCACTCAGTAGTACAGTAGAATAGCTGAAGTAGACATGTATAGTAGTCGCTTACATAAGTAGATACAGACATGTATATAAGCAGAGCTGCTGAAGCAGCAAGAATAATAAGACTCATCTTCGAAGCTTAACAGCCTCTACCCCTCACACACATATTCCACTTTGTTAGTCACAGAGACGGAGCTCAAGGCAACTAGTAGGGACACAATGTGGATATCGACGAGGAGGTGGTGGCAGGCGTGTAGCACAGTGCTCTCACCAGCTATCGGACTTTATACAAGTATCTAGCCTAGTAAAGACCAAGTTAGAATTGATACTACCCGCTATGTAGTACAAGAGGGGGTTTGCTTACCTAGCCCAGTAAAGACCAAGAGGTCAAGATGGGGGCTAGGAGCGTACATGCAGCTGCTTATATAGACTTCAGAGACCTGCGCACAGACCATGTTAAGGGCAGGCTTTGCAAGAAGCCGTGTGAACAAAAAACAAAAGAACTACCTAATGGAGAACAATAGCTATTGTCTAGACTGTGCCAAGAACTCTACTCGTGAGAGAATCTATCTAAAAGGAGACCAACTATTGTATTCCATTCCCACACCTGTGAGAACATCCTTCCATAAAGAGAAAAATAAGGAAAGAACAAAAGGAGTCCATGTGGACGTCATCTATGACATCAAACCCTAGCTATGGGCTGAGCCATGTGGTTGTAGCCATGTGGTCTTACATAAGCTGAGTCACATGCCAGTGTGACGTAGCAGCAAGTAACGTGACCATGTAGAGCGTCTAAGCCACGCAATATGGGAGGAGTTTGTGCAGAGAAGGTTGCAACTAGGTTGCAGCTCAGAGTTTTACAGATAAAAACAAGAGGTAAATTGCAAAAAATAAGGGCTAGTCAGGCCATCCACAATACATCCTTCCGGCCAAGTAATGCCTGTGCGAACAGACACTGCAGTTGGCACGCCCTCAGTCCAAATGCTTCTAGGCATGCTGAGCAGATTTCTTCAATAGACGGTATTTGCTGCGGTGGAGTACAAGTTGTAGATAAAACAGAGCTAGAGTGCGCAGAGAAATCAGACCGCTGTTCCATGTCATAGATGAATGTCTGAAGTCAAGGAACTGATGTCACAATATTCTCAAACATTGATAATTACTTGAGTGTCTGCGAATAACTCCAAAGTCCACATGTGCCGGCTGTGGCGCCAATCATTGCTTACACTTGTTAAGTGCCAGTCGTCGGAGGAAGCAGAAATAAGGTTGGGAGAATAGCACATGTTAAATTGATTGATTTCTAAAAACAGTATTACAATAAACACAACCAAACATTCCTTGAGACCCAGCATGTCTTCTGCTCTCCCGACCGGGGACAACTGGGTAGGAGTCTGGTTCGTCCTAATGAACACTCGCACAGCAACGGAAGAATGTAGCATGCTTATAGCAGACATGTAGCCAAGTTCTTACACGCTTATGGTGCTTTCGTGGGCTCAGAATTACCTGTGCGAGCCACGATGCAACGCGTTGTCGAAGGCACCATTCTGTCGAAGAGTGTATACATTGACGCGATAGCTGAGTAGTACAGCACTACGACGACGTTTTCTGCTTTGGAGAATAACCTTGACCATAACCTGAGGATTCAGCGAAAACTATGAGAACAATAATGAGGATCCGGAGACACCACAACGACGATGGAGGATGAGCGGGCATCGAACAGTGGTGGGATGGTGTGAGGGTCGAGTCCGAACCCGTGAGCGTGATTAGCGATACCGATGTGAAATACAGGGTTAGGGAAAGATACATAGCAAAGATAGCGCAACAATGAGATAGCGAGGTACATTGCGTTTCGTGCTCCTTCAGAGCGAGATGGTGGGGGACTGAGCTACAATTGGTAGATTAGAGACGGTGATGCGAGATGGTGTTGTTCTCCTTGAGAGATGATGGGTAGCCGTTGCTTGCGTACAGCAAGCAGGCTTTAACAGTTGTTGAGAGCGTGCTGTGAGTCGTAAAGAAATCATAGAAAGCAGGAAGTCGAGGGAATCCAAGGTGGGTGGCCATGCGTCGCGGGTTCAACTAGGCAGTCAAGCGCGAGCGGACTCCAATCTGCCTGTCGAGGATCGAGGGAGGAAGAGATGCTGCCAGTGGAAGAAGGGAATGATGTCAGTTATCGGGAGGAGTGGTGGAATCCGAGTGGTTGCTCACCACATCAACTGGATCTCAGTCGGACGACTCATCCTCCGAGTCGGAGGGCAATTCAATGAACCGTCCGTCCTCGCTGGGAGTATCCAGGACGTGGTCAAAGTAAGGCGTTGGCGGTCCAGAAGTACCTGACTCGGAGAGCCTGCTCGGGCCAGTCGACTGTCCCAGGTCTGCGTCAGACATCACGTTGGGTAAGAAGTCCAACAACTCCGCTGAGTCAATGCCGACCTCCTCTTCGTCGATGGCAGCGACGTCCCGTATCTGTTGCGGAACACCACTTTCCTTCGCCGGCTCGGGAGACGAGGACCTACGTCGCTTCTTCGGCCTTTCCGAGCTCAGCAGAGCAGGATCGATCGTTAGGATGTTCGCGCTCGACGAGGCATGGGAGACTTGACTCTCATAGCCCTCTGAGCCCCAGGTGTTCTCGGGTGCTGGGAAGGGAGCTGGCGGGGCACTGTCCATCGGCAACATGGGGTAGACAATGTCTATATCCTCGTGGTATCCCTCTGGATCCCGGCGCAGGGCCTCCACTTCATCAAACACAGAGTGCCACACGCCTCCGAGTTCTGCGCGAGACAGGAATGCCCCGTCTACACATTCGAAGCAGCGCCATTTCGCTACTTCGAATGTAGAGACGTGGGAATGCCATCCCTCAGATAGAACGGCATTTTATACGGGCCTCCAATGTATAGGTAACACTCAACAAGTGGCATTGCACACTTTGAGAACCTTTTCCACAGACGCAGACGCTGCACTCCTCCTTCATCGACTAGTACGAGATAGGGAGGGAGGATATCGGCGAAGATGAGCGTGGTAGGGGAGAGTGTCTGTGTCTGTGTGTCGACTTGAAAAACCATCTGGCACGAGAGTCAGTCATCGGGGGTTTCCGGTAGTGAATGATACTGTCTGTAAGTCACCCGTGGTGCAGATGGTGACCGATGGGGAGCGATATGGGTTGCGTGATGGAGGACTTGGAAGACTAGGCGTGATGAAGGTAGTCGATTGTGTGAGATGCATTGAGCTGGTGCAGCGTGGTGAAAAATGTGAAGGTGACGAGCTCGGGCGTAAAGTTCAAGGATGGAGACCGGCGTGTGTGGGTGGAGCCTGAAGAGACTCAGCTAGATGGTTGGTTGCTGAGAGGCGAAGGGGAGCGATGGTGGAAGGAGGGTTGGGGAGGAAGATGAGCACAGCGACGACTGATGTGAGCACTGCAGTAAGGTCTTCATGTTGCTGGAGGTAGCTGGTGCAGGCGAGAGGGAAAGTTGAAGTGGGGAGAAGGATAGCAGCAGTGGCCACGTGGCGGGTGAGGGGGTGGGCGACGAGGACGAGGACGAGGACGAGGACGAGATGATGTGTGTTGGCAACGACGAGCAGACCACGGCAAGGGCACATGCCGAGGACAGAAACAAGGTCCGACGAGCGAAGAGGAGAATGAGGAAGGTTTCTAGCCAATCATCGTGGCCAGAACGAGCAAAACAAGGGTCGCGGAAGCAAAACATTCAAGGAATTCAAGAGGAGAGCGAAGAGCGGGAGGCAGTTGACAATGCGAGAACGTGCGACGTAACTTGCGAATAAATGCAAAAAAAATTCTCACAGACAGGCGAAAAGTGCATGGTAATAATGAGCAAAACTTGAGAGTTATATGAGAGGCGAGACACACACCAATGCCCATACACCATTGCCCGCTGTCAGTGAGAGCGGCAAAGAGGTTACTTCTTTAGGCCATCACGTTTTTTGTCGCCTATCATAAGAAAGTTGTTGGTCCACGTTGAACCCTCGGGGCCGCATTGCTGTCGCCGTTTCTGTCGTTCAAAACGCGAGAATCGCAGAAACTGCTGGTTTGTGCTTCGAGCACGGCCTGTGCGTGCCATGTATCAGCGTTCAGTGAGTCTTTTGAGAGCATACAGCTGCTTCTAAACTCACTCTCCACTCTTTTCCAGTTATTCAGGCCTTTTAACTGCTGTCGATGTGGCATGTCGCGTCGAGTGCAGGTCAAAAGCCATGCAACACTGCCTTTGTCCGTGGTTTGGCGCTGGCGTGTCCACGCATCTGTTGAGTGGCACCGGTATTGCAATCTGCGAGCTCAAAGCTGGCCAGCGAATTGAAGATGGTCGCGTCAGAAGAATGAGTGGTAGCCCAGAAGAACGAGGAACAGAGGAGAAGTGCATTGTCGAAGGAGGACGCGTCGCGGTGTCCGAATGTGCTCGCGTGGTCGGAGTTCAATCGTGGGTCATTCTGGAAAGTTAGTCTGACGCGCGACCTCTAGCACCACCCACCCTCGGTTTCAATTCCCTGTCTCTCGTCATTCACCGCCCACACCCGTCGTCCTTACTCAATAACAACGCTTTCCAGAGCACCCTTGGTGTTGCGCGACTGACCCCATCTACTGCCGGAATTGTTCGCGTAGTTATATTCACCACCGCTGGAAACCCATTGCACGCTGTTCTTGTGCAAACCGTCGTGTGGCCTTTCCATCTCTGCTCACATTCCCCTCCTCCGTACCCACACAACAGCATCTACGAGGAACCATCCAGCTGTCGAGTGATTCACAGTCTCCCCCGCCTCTTTCTTCTGCTCCCATTCGTCCTCGCAATCGTCCTCGTACCCGGTCGTCGTGGTCGCTGTTCAACCTCGAGAAACTCGAATCCCTCCCTTCAATATCAGCACGGACAAACCGAGTACGGCTATGGCCAAAAGCAAGGGCAAGGGAAGGGCCCAGCGTACAGAGCCACCTACCGCGGGCCAGGGCTCGTCGGCCACCACCGCACCACGTGCGGTCAGAGCCAAGAAGAATGCTGACAATGGTATTACCTTTGTGGTTATTCCTCCGAACAGAAAGCTCGTCGACAGAAGGAACAGAAACCACAACAGAAAGAATCATTCGACAGGTGAAGTGGCCGCACAGCCGAGTGCACAACCAAGCGGTAGTCATGTGGTATGTACTTCAGCTCTTACTTCTGGGCTTGCCGCTCACGCGTAGGATACCTATTATAGTCCCAAGAACTTCCTGTTGGTCCTTCGGGCCCAGTAGTTACGCGTCCTTTCTTCCCTGAGATACCGTCACAAGCTCCTGGTGTGCTGCCCTCCAAGGGTTATCAAGTCGTAAGTATTACGTTCACTGCTCAACCATGTCCTGTGTGGCCATTCAACTGAACGACTCTCCAGGGTTCAGACTGGTGTCTCTATCCAGAGTCCGACATCTGTATCCTACCTCCCTATCTCGTACTAGTCGATGAAGGAGGAGTACAGCGTCTGCGTCTGCGGAAAAGGTTCTCAAAGTGTGCCATGCCACTTGTTGAGTATTACCTGAACATTGTTGGAGACCCGTATAAAATGCCGTTCTATCTGAGCAGTGGCATGCCCAGGTATAAAGAGAGAGCAGCAGCGCCGTTTCGGTACTTCGAATCCGGAGACGGGGCGTTCCTGTTTCGCACCACCCTAGGAGGCGTGTGGCACTCTGTGCCTGATGAAGTGGAGGCCCTGCGCCGGGATCCAGAGGGATACCACGAGGATATAGACATCGAATACCCCATGTTGCCGATGGACAGTGCCCCGCCAGCTCCCTTCCCAGCACCCGAGAATACCTGGGGCTCAGAGGGCTATGAGACTCAAGTCTCCCATGCCTCGTCGAGCGCGAACATCCTAACGATCGATCCTGCTCTGCTGAGCTCGGAAAGGCCGAAGAAGCGACGTAGGTCCTCGTCTCCCGAGCCGGCGGAGGAAAGTGGTGTTCCGCAACAGATACGGGACGTCGCTGGCACTGACGCAGAGAGGTCGGTTGACTCAGCGCCGTTGTTAGACTTCTTACCCAACGTGATGTCTGAGGAAGACCTGGGACAGTCGACTGGCCCAAGCACGCTCTCCGAGTCAGGTACTTCTGGACCGCCAACGCCTTACTTTGACCACGTTCTGGATACTCCCAGCGAGGACGGACGGTTCATTGAATTGCCCTCCGACTCGGAGGATGAGTCGTCCGACTGAGATCCAGTTGATCTGGTGAGCAACCACTCGGATTCCACCACTCCTCCCGATAACTGACATCATTCCCTTCTTCCACTGGCAGCATCTCTTCCTCCCTCGATCCTCGACAGGCGCATTGGAGTCCGCTCGCGCTTGACTGCCTAGTTGAAGCAAGCAGGCTACATACCCCGCGACGCATGGACACCTACCTTGGATTCCCTCGACTTCCTGCTTTCTATGATTTCTTTACAACTCACAGCACGCTCTCAACAACTGCTAAAGCCTGCTTGCTGTACGCAAGCAACGGCTACCCATCATCTCTCAAGGAGAACAACACCATCTCGCATCACCGTCTCTAATCTACCAATTGTAGCTCAGTCCCCCACCATCTCGCTCTGAAGGAGCACGAAACGCAATGTACCTCGCTATCTCATTGTTGCGCTATCTTTGCTATGTATCTTTCCCTAACCCTGTATTTCACATCGGTATCGCTAATCACGCTCACGGGTTCGGACTCGACCCTCACACCATCCCACCACTGTTCGATGCCCGCTCATCCTCCATCGTCGTTGTGGTGTCTCCGGATCCTCATTATTGTTTCCATAGTTTTCGCTGAATCCTCAGGTTATGGTCAAGGTTATTCTCCAAAGCAGAAAACGTCGTCGTAGTGCTGTACTACTCAGCTATCGCGTCAATGTATACACTCTTCGACAGAATGGTGGCTTCGACAACGCGTTGCATCGTGGCTCGCACAGGTAATTCTGAGCCCACGAAAGCACCATAAGCGTGTAAGAACTTGGCTACATGTCTGCTATAAGCATGGTACATTCTTCCGTTGCTGTGCGAGTGTTCATTAGGACGAACCAGACTCCTACCCAGTTGTCCCCGGTTGGGAGAGCAGAAGACATACTGGGTCTCAAGGAATGTTTGGTTGTGTTTATTGTAATACTGTTTTTAGAAATCAATCAATTTAACATGTGCTATTCTCCCAACCTTATTTCTACAAGGAAGATGGCAACGAGGCAGTGTCCGCGTGATGAAACAAAAGATGCAATCATACTACAAAGGAGTCATGAGACAGGAGACAAAAGAATGTCCGACAGGGGTGAAGTCCATGAGTAGCGCCGCAAAAGTCCATTATTAACAAATACCCATGTCACAATACTCGCACAAACATTGATTATTTCTTGAGTGTCTGCAAATACCTTCAAAGTCCGATGTGCCGGCTGTGGCGCCAATCATTGTTTACACTTGTTATGTGCCCATTGTCAGAGGGAGAGAAGTAGAACCAAGGTTGGGGAGATAAAGCACATGTTTTGATTAGTGAATTGCATGGGTAGCGCATACCCACGTGGGTTATGGGTATGGGTATGGTGGGTATGGGCACGGGTTCATCAATTGTGTGCTTTCCAAAACCCATACCCATTCTGCGGGTTATGGGTAGTCTGGTGGGTAGACGAGCAATCCGGCAATGGCCACCGCAGTAGTCTAGATTTGGCAATGGTGCCCCGACAGGTTGAATTTTTCACTTCACTCAAACCCACCATGGCGCTCGATGATCCCCCTGCAGCAGCAAAGCGCAAAAGTATTCCTACGGAAAAGGCTCCAAGAAAGAAGGCACGGACTACAGCATCACAAGCTAACAAGAAATCAAGAAAGACAACTGTTGTATCGGAGGAAGAAGATGATGCTCGACACTCCGATGATGGAGTGGAGGAGATAGAAATTGAAGATATTGATGGTAACGTAAAAACACGCCATCTCAATGTGGCATCAAAGGACAATGGGGAGGAGGACGACAAGGCAGAACTGGGTGAGTAAAATGACCTGGACAATGCAGCGAGTACAAACTGATACGCCACATATAGAATCAAAACTTTTGATTGATTTCCTAAACTAGTATGGGACAAAACACAGCCAATTACTCCTCAAGACAAGCATATCTTCTACTCTCCCAACTGGAGATGACTGGGTAGGAGTCTGAAGACAAAGAGTAATAAATTTTGAGACTCGTAGGTCTACCACTCCAGGAAAGCATGTCATCCTTGTGCAGAGGCCATGCTAATCTTCTCTGTATTGTTGCAGTTTTTTTGTATGTCATGCCAAAGGGGACATTAGTAAACATGAAGGCTGGGCAGTAACTTAGTGTACTTGTGAGTTTTGTTTGACTCACAGGACACCATATTCATCACCTTAAAAACACGGCCTTCAATGTCATGTTACTGTTGGTGCTTATGTGTCTAAAAATACTCCATAATAACAAGGATCCGGCAATGGTAGCAAACTCTTCCGAGTCCTTTTCATCGAGAGCAAACCAAAAATACAAGCTGGCACTGATCACAGTGCAACAGCCAATCAGTTCAGCTGCAGTTCCCCTGCCCACAATCCTCATGGCCACCAAAGCAAATCCACTTCCTCTGGAAAAACCTATGTGACCTGGCCCTCCTCAGGTTGTGCAACATTGATCTGTCAAGCCTTGTCC
>JABYQR010000625.1:0-15533 GCA_022592445.1 Cytidiella melzeri | reverse complement strand
GGAATTGTCATTTCTCCTTTTTCCCAGTTAACGGTAGGGTTTACGCGCTTGAGCCATGGTAGCCCAAGAATAACGTCTTCTGGACCTAAGTCCGTGACAAGAAACTCTGCCTTTTCTGTGTGGTCTCCGACTGTAAGTGTAAGGCGCACAAAGTGTGTTAATCCGCTCGCTTTGTTCTTAGTTCCGTCAATGTTGTGTAATGAGATGATCCTTTCAAGAGGGTGTTGGATAATCTTATGCTTTTTGACGAACTGGTGACTGATGAACAAAGCCGTGGCTCCTGAGTCAATCATAGCAGGAACACGGATGCTTCTATTGAGACCTTTGACTAGTACATGTACAGGGAAATGAGAAGATAACCGATCTAGCGACGAGATAGTACATGAAGAGATAACAGACGACGGGCACGGATTTGCTATGGTACATGAAGATGACGAGGTAGAAGACGAGGATGGGGTATCGGGGGGACTCGCAGCTGCGGCTTTGTCACGAGTCTGTTTCAAAAAACCGCGTTGATTTTGGCTGCCATCTCATCCATTTGCTTTTTCTGGATGTCCAGCATGTCCTTGAGAGCAGCAATCTTAGCATCCTTGTCACTGGATGCATCTTGCTTCGGTGCAGTAGTGGTCGACGAGGTCGACGAGGTCGCAGCAACTTTTTGCCCCTTAGGGACGCCTTGAAGCCGTTTCAGGCAAACTGCCCCCCAGTGACCGGTACCACCGCAGTGGTTGCAGACCGGGTCATCTGGGTGCTTCAAGTCCCGCTTCTTGTGGTTCTCGGATCCACAAACCGAGCAGCGCTTGCTCATCTCTTTCTTCCATTTCTGGAAGATCTCCTGCTTGCCTAGACCCGCAAAGAGCGAGTCAAAAGAGGCGGAAAAGCGGACGCGTCGATCTCCATAGCATTGGGATCGCGGAACGCTTGCTGGTGGGACTTGCCGTGTCCCGAAGAACTATCCACCATGACCTTCCCGGTGCTATTGCGTAGGTCAGCAAGCTGCGCATCTACGGCCTTGCATTGGTCCTTGAGTGCATCATATGTGGTTGCGCAGGTCTGGAAGTACGAGACACGCTGCAAGTACTCCGTGCTCAAGCTGGACTTGAGGCGATCGAAAAGGTCCTGCTGGCTCCAGCCAGTGCGAGGGGCCCAAGTCTCGAACTCCGAGATGTGGGCGGCAAAGGTCTTGTTGCCCTGCTTCATGCCGGCAACCTTGGTCTTGGCCTCCATGACTGCGTCAATAGGCTCAAATTTGGCCTTGAAGGCCTCGATAAACGTGTCCCAGCTATTTCCGAACGCTGGTTTGCTGCTAGCTAGCTCCTCAATGTGAGGACGAGCCCAATCAGCGGCGTCTTCCTGCATGAAGGACAGGGCACTTGTGATGAGTTTATGAGGATCAAAGATCCTCGCACCGTTGTTGTCCACTCGGACCTGGCCTTGCGCGTCCTGTTGGAAAAACGCCTTGCCCTGGTTCTGAGCCCAGACGATGAAAGCATGCCAGAAAAGTCTTGCTTCCGACGACGTTTTTCCCTTAAAAGAGACGGGTTTCTCGACAATACTCCATTCTCGGGACGTGTGCGTGGCCGCGGCGACGGCTGGTGCTGAACAGCTGCCAAGGCAGCCACCTGATTGGTGAGGTCAATCATCCTTTGTGACAGGACGCCCAACATATTTAGGACGTCTTGCTGGCTCAGGTTGGCAACTGGGGCAGCTGGAGCAGCAGGGGCAGCGGCTGGTTGGGGTCCATGTCTTCTTTGGTGATGAGACGACGATTTTCTTCGGTCGGAGTCTGGTGGTGCTCAAAGTACTTGCTGTTGACCGCTTCTGTTGGGTCTGCCTGAGTGTACCGATTTGGACACGGTTGTTGTCACACTCGTAGAATGTGCCTTCGTAGAAGTGGTCGTCTGTGACCGCGCTCAATCGAAGAAGTGTATGCAATTATCACAAATCAGGCTTTCTGAAGACGTGGCAGGCAAAACTTCTGGACTATCTAATCCAGTCGAAGTAGCTATCTCTGTTAACTACGTTAAGCTGGGCAAGAACTTTGCTATAATTCTTGCGAAGCTGTTTGAAACGAGATCTTCCCAATTGCCTTGCAACCCCAGTCTAGGAGTTGCCACTTGCGGTCTGCTGTGACTGGCGCAAGTTCGTCAAGTCGATTGAGGAAGCAGTTGACTTTATTGACGAGGTGAAGCAGAGCGCGGCGGTGGTCGGGGTCCGCGCAGTAGAGAAGTTCTTGAAGCTCAGTGAGAGCTTGTAATCGTGTGCGGACAGCGGTGAGCTTAGGCTTGAAGATGCCTACAAGGTCGACTGGTGACAACTTTTTGAAGTCAAGGAGTACCGGTTTTGGTGCAGCGGGAGCGGGAGTGGGTGCAGGGAGCTTGGAAAGCCGCTCAGAGAGTGTGGGCTTGTGGATACGTTGCTCTGCTAAGGTGCGAGCACGTTCTTTGGCGACACGTTCTCCGTATGCTCTGGCAGAAGCGCAAAGTTGTCGATTTTCCCGTACGAGGGGACGGTGAGAGTGATGCCTTTCACTGGCGGTTTCTTGGAGACGTAGTCGGCGACGGCGACCAGGTCTTTGTCAGACCAGCGATGAGGTTGACCGCTCTTTTGCTTGGCAGCGAGAGCGTCAAAGAAGGAAGGCAGGAGGCACCTCTTGAGCTGAGGCTCGTTGGTAGTGAGGTCCTTAGACAAACGGGTGCGCGTGTCCTTAGGCGCTAGACAACGCAGGGGGGTTCAAACGGTCGACGTAAGTGGTAGCTCAACGGTATGATGAGACCGGAGACGTACTCGTCAAACAGGAATAAACTTTTGTAAACGGTGGGGGAGGAGATATAAACCCAGGGGTTACACAACGATCTCGACCTAATGACACGGAGACAGGGCTCGACGTGACAAACAGGGACACGAAGTGGAAAACGACGAGGAGGTGGTGGCAGGCGTAGAGCACAATGCTTTCACCAGCTATCAGACTTTGTTCAAGTTGCTAGCCCAGTAAAGACCAAGTTAGTATTCTGACTACCAGCTATGTAGTACAGAGGGGATTTGCTTACCTAGCCCAGTAAAGACCAAGAGGTCGAGATGGGGGCTAGGAGCGTACATGTAGCAGCTTATATAGACTTCAGGGACCTGCGCACAGACCATGTTGAGGGCAGGCTTTGCAAGAAGCCATGGGAACGAAGAACAAAAGAACTACCTAAAGGAGAACAATAGCTATTGTCTAGACCTTGCCAAGAACTCTACCCGTGAGAGAATCTATCTAAAAGGAGACCAACTATTGTATTCCATTCCCACACCTGTGAGAACATCCTTCCATAAAGAGAACAATAAGGAAAGAACAATAAGGAGCCCATGTGGACAGTATCTATGACGTCAAACCCTAGCTATGGGCTGAGCCATGTGCTTGTAGCCATGTGGTCTTACTTAAGCTAAGTCACATGCCAGTGTGACGTAGTAGCAAGTAATGTGACCGTGTGGAGCGTCTAAGCCACGTGATATGGGCGCTTAATAGACGTGCAAAGGAGTTTATGCAGAGAGAATTGAAACTAGGTTGTAGCCCGGAGTTTTACAGATAAAAACAAGAGGTAAATTGCGAAAATTAAGGGCTAGTCAGGCCATCCATGACAATCTATCGTCGAACCCTAGCTATGGGCTGAGCCATATGGTTGTAGCCATGTGGTGTTACATAAGCTAAGTCACATGCCAGTGTGACGTAGTAGCAAGTAACGTGACCATGTAGAGCGTCTAAGCCACGTGATACAGGCGCTTAATAGACGTGCAAGGGGTTTGTGCACAGTCACTTTTGTGTACTGAGGAGACCATGGTCTAGCTCGTTTACCTCATCTCTGGTAACAACACTTTCTCGCCAAAAAACTCCACCTTGAAAGTAACATACAACTATTTGCTCTTTTTCGACCACTTTGTCTGGCTTATGATCACAGAGCGCAATACTCCAGACACTCAGGAGTTGTTCCAATGGATGAACCACCAGGTATTTGGGACAGAGAGGTCAGGGGTGTCAGCCAATTCAGGGGACGAAGCATTGGATGGCAATATTGAGGCGCTCAATCATGAGATAGAAGCCATGTTCAGCTTAGCAGGTACTGATCCTATAGCTTGAAGCTCTTCACCACACTTGGTCACTGCTCCTTGTCCACCTGCTCGAGGTAGCTCAACTCAACCATTGGCCGCTGCTGTTTGTCCTTCCTCTTGATCCCCTTCTCCAATGCACAATGCCCCTCGTGCTGCTCCCTCTCGAGCTCCTTCTTTGACATGCACTCTGTCTTGTTTGGCCCCTTCTCAAGCTCCTTTGACGGCACGCAGCACCTCTCGTCCTGCTCCCAATTGGTTATCTTCCAGTACGCTGTATCCCCCTCATGCTGCCACCTCTTAAGCTTGCCCTCTCGCACCCCTCACTGATCATTCCCGAGCAGCCTCTCCCACCTGGCCTGTCCGTGAGGCTGAGCACACACCAATCTCTCGAGGCCCCTCACCTGTTGCCAATGACACCCCGTTGGTTCTTCCTAGCCTTTTTGTACAGCCACAAGGTGTAGGTGCCGGTATACAGTTGTCATTGGCCAATGCTTGCATGTCTGCTGGTATTGAGTCGCAAGGTCAGCCACTACCGCCGGCCGCGCCTGCACCCAGACCAAAGTGCAGCAGGAAAAATGCTGCCACTGTTGAGACAGAACAGCAGCATTCCATTGCAGGTGGACGGGTGTTGCGCAATAGGCCATGATAGACAGCGAGCGTCAAGAGTTGTAGTCATAAAATATTCTGTCAATGATTTGATTAATGACAAGTTGAGAGGACGTAGTCACTTAGGCAGGGGTGGATGCACTGTCGTAAACCCACTGCAGACTGTAGGGACCTATTACACACAGAGACGAGTTAATCCAGGTGCAATGATGAGAGCACAATGTGAATATAGAATGTACCTAGTATACACGCAGATGAGTTAACTAGGTAACAGGGCATATGAGCATACAGCATAACGCAAGAGCAATGGGGGGAATACTCACTCCAGGTGTGATGATGAGAGCACAATGGAGGAGTAGAGTGACATGGATAGTCCAACAGAGACCGGATTTTTCCAACAATGTCACAAGTTTACAGCCTCAGGCACCTATCTAGAGCGCTTATTTTCCGGCTAGGAGCGTTACCGGACCTAACCCTAACACGGGTCACGTGACATCCTGCCTTATTTATCAATATTCCAGACCCAAACCCTAGACTCAATCTGGATCAACCTAGGCTATTGTTCTATTGTTCAACTTCCATTGATAGGGATTTCCCAGGGATTCCCCCAGTTCTTATTGTCCTATTGTCTTCTGTCTATTGTATTTTGTCTATTGTTAGGGATTCCCCCAGTTCCTATTGTTCTATTGTTCCTGATTCAATTGTTCTATTGTCTATTGTTCTAGTCCTATTGTTCTATGTACCCTGGTCCTTGACAGTTACTCAGGTCCTTGACAGTTACCCTGGTCCCTTATTGTTCTATTGTTACTCCAGCCCCACAGTTACTCCAGTCCCTAGTGTGGGAACTGGTGCACAGACCACCCAGACACAGTATATATAGTACCCCTTACCCTCCCTGGTTCTGCATCTTGACCTCTTCGTCATTTGCACTGCCAGGTGAGTTACTCAATGTAACCTAGTATAAGCTTGATATTAACTTTGTCATTTGCACTGCCAGTATCCGGCCTCTGAGCCTGCTTGCCTGCTTACCATCGACTTTGACCTCGTTGTTGTCGTTGGAGATCCACTTCCAATGCCACTCCTCCTCTTCTCCACCCTTGTTTAGGGTTATCAGTATAGCAGCAGTCGCTCCGCAACATAGAGAACCAGGATGAAAAGGTTATATACTACAAGGAAGATGGCAACGAGGCAGTGTCTGCGTGATGAAACAAAAGATGCGATCATACTACAAAGGAGTCATGAGACAGGAGACAAAAGAATGTCCAATAGGGGTGAAGTCCATGAGTAGCACCGCAAAAGTCCATTACTGATATGCAATCTACTCTTTGCTTGTGAACCTCAACTATTATACATGTCGTTGCACTGCATTTATAATGAGAGGAGCTTAGACAGTAGTCAGTATCAGAAGTATAGCAGGTAACAAGAACTGGTTTATATTATATACCAACTATACAGTATATACGGTCTTCTAATGCAGGCTTTAATTGCTGAGTTGGCGCTTATACTACTTCACCTGCGCGGTAAGGGTTCAAATCCGACGCAGTGTAATAAACAGTAAACAATCTTGTACTGTAGTAATAAATGGTGTACTGGGATTACAAACCCTACACTGCGGGCAAAGGCCAATTTCACATGACGTGAAATTATTGTGAGAGTTAGTTGATATGTTAGAAATCCTGTGAATATCTGGTTATGTTTGGGGGGTTAGATTAATATACAATCAAAGACATTTTTGTGAGTTTTCTGGAAATTTTCAAGCCTATCTACTGGCAGCCTTTCCGTGCTCCGAAAATCTGTGTGAATATTGATTTTTCGGGCAGATTTCTGACCGACCTAAAATTGTAAAAACAAATAGATTTCCCACGTGTGTCAGGTGATGGCAAACATAATGTGGCAGACAACTTTCAAGAACCTTTCGGTAGCATGTGCATGCAACAAGGTAGGCCGCCAGAAATTCTACCCACCCTTTCCTTTTCTGGATTTTTTCATGCCCTTTTCCCACACCCCGCCGAATCCGTGAAAGGCATCTTTTCCACTTGGTTTTCTGAGCCTTGGAAGGTAAATTTCCTTTCATTTTTCTTTTTGATTCCACTACTACTTAAAAAAACAGAAATTCCTGCCCCGGAAAAGGCACAGAATTTGTATAGCATTATTTTGTATTCTCAAACATTAAGAAACAATTCCGGGCCCAAAATTGCCTATGGATCACTGCTGATAGTTAACATTTAAGTGGGTAATCATGCAAATTTAAAGGTGTGTGAAATTGGTGTTTGCCCCTAGTGCTACATTCAATTCAGAGTAATAAGTCAGTAGTGGTTGATAAAAATTTGTATAAGACATTGTAATTGAGTAGGTACATCTCCATTCAATTGAGAGTAATAAGTGTCTCTATACAGTTCACTACGAATCAGTAAGTAAAAATCAATATTGCAGATGTAATCAAGTAAGGATCAGTAAGAAAGGTCTAGCTAATAGCTACATTTGCCAGGAGTGATCAAGATGGTCTCTAGAAACCAATAGAAATCCGTGTGTCCATCTAGATGTGCTCAGCTTAAAGTTGTGCGTGTTTGACTATATTAATTAGACGCTTAACGTACGAGCGCCGTAGTTACCGTATATAAGACTTACTCTGATCAATGCAACGATACGCACTTTTGATCCCCAACTCCTACTGTGTGATCTCTCTCAGTCTTGCTCTCTCAACGCTCTCCACTATTTTCATAGCCTTCTAACAGGTTATGAGCCCCAGATAAGCTCTTTACCTCACTCATACTACTCTCTGCACTCACTATCCATCAGTTGATGAGCTCTGATCCCACTGATCAGTCTCAACCTTGTCGTTCTATGCGCAAATGACACCAAACCAACTTCTACCGAGGTACTACTACCTCCAGGCCTTCCACTTGCCCTCCTCATACTTACAGGAGTACCCCTGTCTCCACTCCTACTCCAACTCCTCATCCTGCTCCTACTCCTCCTCAACAATCTACAATGTCTTCCGCTTCTCGCGCTGGTACCCCAGGTCCTGCACCTTCTGACCACGCCCCAAACATCCCTACTACCTCAGCTGTCGTCGATCCATCAACTGCTCGCATCACAGTCTCACGTCGAGTCTCAGCACCCCCCTCAGATCGTTGACGCACTCCATTCGACACTCTTCGCAACGACTTCGCTCGCCGTCACCCCACTCAACCATTGTCAGACGATAGCAACGATGCTATGGACAACGACAAGGTGCACGAAAGGTGACGGGGCAAACTGCCCAAAGCCTATTGCGCACTGTCCCCCTCGCCATCTGGCCCTACTGACTCCGTGCAAGCGGTGTTGTCCCTCCTTTCCGTGCCTCCAAAACACAATGTGGAGTATACTATGTTGCTTAGCGACATCCACAAAGCCTTCGCTGACGTTGGCAAACTTACAGGTCCTGACAACTGGCCGACGTGGAAGTTCTGCGTCGATACTGCAATGTTGACTATCGTCAATTTCTACAGCTACAGGGATGGTCTTACCATTCCTCAAGAGGTCCAACGGGCCGTCTTCAACGTCCTGGCTGGACACATTGCAGACTCTGTGATGGCGAACTATCTCAACAAGACCGCGCCTCACAGACTTATGGAGAAACTCTCCAAGCGTTTCGAGCCGACTTCTACTATGTTGGACACAAACAAAATCTTCCAACTCTTCTCCCTCCGCTGTCCTGTCCACAAAATGGACAAACTACTCAACGACATGCACAACTTGTACTCAAAAATTCTTTCCAAGGGGATTGAATTCCCGCAACACATCTTCTACTCCGCCCTCGTTGGCATTATTCCCCCCACCTATGCACATACTCGCGCTAGCTACGAGGCTGGTGTGCATTCTTGTACTCCTGTTGGCAAGAAATACAACCACAACCCCATCTTGCTGAGTGTCGAGCTTGGCCCCAACTTCCATAGTTGGCGACTCGCTCACCCACTTGACTGCTCTCGGTCTAAGGGTTTGTCAACCCTCGTCCCTCGCGATAGGCCCGTTGGTGGTTCTTCTGCCGCGTCGCCAGCAGCTGACAAACATGTCGAACGTCCGGCAAAAGCCACTTCCTCCGCTCGTGCGGCCGCCGCTCCTTGCTCTAAGGAGAAGTCCGTTCGTGACACTTCAAAGATGAAGTGTTACAACTGTAACAAGACAGGCCACACAATGCCTACTTGCCCTTCGCCCTGGACAGAGAAGTCCAAGGAGGCAATGAAGAGAAAGGGTATTACCCGGAAGTCCGTCGCTGCTGGTGCCAAGGGCAAAGCTGCCACTGCTGCCGCTGTCGTCACTACTCCTGCTGTCGCTGGTCCGTCGACAACTACTCCTTGTCGCAACGAGAGCGCGTGGGTGTTGGCTCTCTCTGAGTCCAACGTCACTATGCACGTAAGTACTTCGCTTACTACTACTTTTCCTACTCTACTTCCGCTGTATGCGACTTCGTCAACAGACGAGTCGATACATATTCTTGATACTGGCGCGACTATACACTGTACGCCGTATCGAGACTTACTTTTCAATGTCCACTCCGTACCAACTATTGTACTGACTGTTGCCAACTCAGAACAACTAGTTTTGAAACTCGCTGGTGACATGGTACTCGAGGTGGAACAGGAAAGCGGTAAGCTTACTGAACTCTTGCTAAAGAACGTCTACTTCAACTCAACTCTACCTTTTACTTTAATCAGCATTGGAAAACTGGACTCTGATTATCGTTTTACTTTCTATAACAATCTTTGTACTATATACGACTCAAACTCGACTTGTGTGGCTGTAGTCAGAAAATCAAACGATTTATACACGCTATCATCAACTCGAGTAACTTCTTTAGCAAGCGTGCATAGAACTGGCATTACTCTACTTGAACTACATAAAAAACTCGGTCATCTCAGTTACTTCATGGTCAAGAAACTACTTCAAACTTCGTCAATCATTACTGATCATATAAGTGACCATACTGAAACTCCGTGCGAGGATTGTTTACTTAACAATATCCATCGCAATACCGTACCTAAACTTTGTTCTTCATTGTTAGCTGAAGCTTTCGGAGATCACTTTCATATCGACATCTTTGGGCCTCTACCCACAGCGTCGATTACTGGTGAACATAAATACTGGTTGACTATTGTCGATGATGCTACTAGATGGTTAGTACTTGCACCACTAGTTACTAAAGATGACACCTATACTCAATGGGTCATTTTCTCTACTGAACTTTTGACGCAATATGGTATTTGTGTCAAGATACTTCAAGCCGATAACAACGGTGTCTTTACCAGTAAAGCTATGACTGCTTACTTGAAAACTCAAGGAACTATACTACGTCTTACTGTACATGATACTCCTCAGCAAAATGGTGTTGCTGAGCGTGTACATCAAACTATTATGAACTTGATTTGAGTAAACCTGCATACTGCATCTTTACCAAATCGACTATGGTGGTACGCTGCATTATACGCAATGTATGTGTACAATCGTTCTCCTCGTACTATACTTAACTACAAAACTCCTTACTTTAAGCGATATGGCACAGACGCTAACCTTGATGGACTTCAAGTCTTTGGTCAGCCGTGCATTGTATACAATGAATATCGCACAAATAAACCAGCATCTAAGGGTAAAAGGGGAGTCTGGATAGGCTTCGCTGAACACTCTAAAGGTCACTACATTTACTTTGGACAACATGTTGGAGTTGAACGTAACTTGCAATTCATTGACTCTACGATACGAATTGAAGGGGAGAAAGAACCAAATGTCGAAAAACTTACTACTGAAAAACAACTTGAACTTGAGGACAACCCTCACATAGAACCAATGGAAATTGACGAGCCTGATCCTACTGGTCCAAGGCGTTCCAACAGAACTCCTCAACTATTGCGTAAAGCTTGTGGTCTAAACTACGACGAAGTAGACACTAACATTGCTTTCTACTTAACTGAGTTTAACGCTTACTATGCTGAGGACGTCGGTGACCCTGTCACTTTCAAAGATGTACTTAATCACCCTCTCAAAGACGATTGGTTTAAGTCTATGAAACTTGAGGTTGATACACTAGAACAACTTGGCACTTGGGAATACTGTATCCCGCTGCCAAATGCCAACATTACTGGTTCTCGCTTTGTCTACAAGACCAAGTACAAACATGGCAAAGTTACTAAACTCAAGTCAAGACTTGTTGCGCAAGGATACTCTCAGCGTGATGGTATTGATTACTATGCAAACGACTTGTTTGCTCCAGTCGCGTGCATGAGTTCTATGCGACTCATACTTACACTTGCGGCTTCACTACACTTTGAGATTAACCAACTCGATGTTAAGTCCGCTTACTTATACGGTAAAATTAACGATGATGAAGATCTTTATCTTCGTCCGCCGCCAGGCGACTTACTGCCCAACTTGCCTAAGGGCTGGGTACTTAAACTACGCAAAACTATCTATGGCCTTAAACAACCCGGACATCGCTGGTACAAGGTACTATGCAATATACTTTTTCAACTTGGACTCAAGCATTCAGACTACGATAACGCTGTCTTCTACCTTTACAGGGGAGACAAACTAATACTTATACTCGCTGTTCATGTCGACGATATTACTCTCTGTACTATCACTTCTGTCGTCACTGAACAATTCGAGATAGCACTTAGACAACATGTCGAAGTAACAAACGGTAGCACTATCCACTGGATGCTTGGCATGGAGATCAATTACGACAAAGCCTCTGGTTTTATCAAGCTTTTTCAACGCAAATATATCCAAACTATACTCAAACGAAACAACTTTGACCATGATCATACACGCCGTACGCCTATGATACACGAGCACAACTTAGCCCCCCGTGACCCGAAAGAACCTTGTCAGGACGCTGACGCTATTAAACAATACATGTCTTTAGTCAGTGGTTTACGATACGTCGCTGACTGTACTCGACCAGATGTTGCATACTGCACTGGTCAACTTGCACGATACTTAGCTGACCCTTCTAAGGAACACTTTGCTGCAGCTAAACAGTGTTACCTATACTTGAAGGGAACGTGCGATTACTGGCTTGTCCTAGGAAACCAAGCAACTACCACTAATACTTCACTTGTCGGATACGCTGATTCTGACGGTATGACTACATACGGCAATAAACCAATAATGGGCTACACCTTCACATACAATGACTCGCTTATCTCTTGGTCAAGTAAGCGCGGTTCACTCGTAACACTATTGGTCACTGAAGCCAAACTATATGCCTTAGCGCATGCGTCAACTGAGGCTATATATCTAAAAGCACTCATTGACGAACTACTGAACTTTACTATGGATCCTGTCAAAATGTATACTGACAGTGCATCAACTATTGCCATTGTTAGCTCACCTGACGAGCAACATTTGCAACGAACTAAACACTTCGAAATTTGTAAGAATTTCATCAGCAATCGTGTACTCAAGAAGTATATAACTATTCATCACATATCTTCTAACGATCAATGTGCTGATACACTTACTAAAGCACTACCTCTTGAAAAACTCAAGCACTTCAATGAACTACTTCATATTTGTGCTTGAAAGGGAGTGTTCGACTATATTAATTAGACACTTAACGTACGAGCGCCGTAGTTACCGTATATAAGACTTACTCTGATCAATGCAACAATACGCACTTTTGATCCCCAACTCCTCCTGTGTGATCTCTCTCAGTCTTGCTCTCTCGACGCTCTCCACTACTTTCATAGCCTTCTAACAGCGCGCTCTAGAGGCAAACAAGCTGCCTAGTTGAAGAGGGTGTAATCTAGAGGGCATCATATCATCCAGATGAATTGATAATCTCTATATGATTACTGTCAGCTCTGGAGGCCGTTCAGAGGTGCTCCGCGCCTGTCACTGCATCTAGCCGTCAGATGAGTCTAGACGCGCTTTCAAAATGTCTGACATGAGCTAACTGCGTTTTAAACTCTAGACGTCGTTCCTCCTCCTCGGACGAGGAGAGAAAAGGCGAGCGCGAGTCTGAGCTTGACGGGCCGCTGTCACTGAGTGCCGCATCGTCATGCTCATCTTCCGCGTTCGACTTTGGCTTGACGGAACGGAGTCTTCGACGAGTACTTTTGTCGCGCCATTGATCCATGTCGTCTTCATACGGTCTCCAGTCACCGTAAGCTGCCTCACTCCGCTCACCCACCCCGCTTCGACCTCTTTCTTCACAGCTGCGTATTTCTCTTTGAAATCGTTCTTCCGAAAAGAGACCATGGGTGCTGTAATAGTGAGGGAACGGAGGGGTGATGGCGAGGGAGTGATGCGAAAGTTGCCAGGCTTTCGCAAAGGCTTTAGCAGACTAAACTCGTACTGATATAACCTCGAGGAGTGTATATTTGGTCTACAAATACTATTCGGAGATGATTCGGCCAACTCAAACAAAGTGTCGAAAGCCCAAATCATTGCTTTATCTGACAGAGGTCGAAATCCGGAGTCAGAGTAATACGGCAATCCGACGTCGTCTACATTTGCAGGAGCACAATCTGCGTGCCCGCGACGGCTGCTGTCGTCCTAAAGTAATTAAACCCATCTGGTGTGTCACAAATTCAACGCGCGCCGCATTTTTGGCCCCACCAGTGGATAAAACCGCGGTGGGTCTGCCTGATCAGCTTCATCATCAGACATCCGCATCGCACTGGCTACAACCTGCACCGGACGGCGTTCCGAGTCTCGTCCGATTTTCCATCGCCAAACGGCGTCGTTGTATCGTATGTCGGGATCGGGCTCGGAGAAGATCCAGTCAAATTCTTCAAGTGTATCGCAAGCAGTAGCGAGAGCGTGCACGAGACGAGTTGCCGAAGGTCTGTTCGTTTCCTCCCATGCTCGCAATATCAGCACGGGGTACGTCTTGGGGACTTCTTCCTCGTCGGCGAGTTGCAACGCATCTCGGATCCATCCCAGCATTTCGTGGTCATCTAGGGACAGTTCGTCCTCGCCGAAAAACACGAACGGCGGTAATGCACTGTTAAGGGACATATCGCGGTCCTGTCTTGCCTCCCATCTGGCGTAATTAACAGACCACCAGCATAAAGCGAATTTTCGCAGGAAGCCCAATTTCCCAAGGAAGCTATCAATCATCTCCGTCTGGATAGTTCAGCAGGTAATGGGCTCAATTAGCGGCAGTGCTGCTTACCATCATTGCCATATACGTTGTCTTGACAGGACGATCTTTTATTGCCAACCAAAGCTCCTCAACGAATGGGGTCGCAACTGACAGATGGCCCAGCGCCTCGGTGACCTTGCAATGACTATTGCGGCCCTCTTCCTCGGTGTATAATCTGAGGTTATGCAAGAGCAACCCGGTACAGATATATCGAGGTTCCGATGATCCAACGGACGTGTCCCGCGAGGCATTTTGGGCATTTTTGGGAACACGAGTGAATCCGAACGCATTGCAAACTACCTGGGCGCCAGGTACAATGTTGGGAGGAAATGGATGGGTGGTGACGGTCGGGTCGTAGCTTATTTGACACAATTTGGAACTGCTGGACGGAGAATCGATCCAGATCCCGGTACCGTCAATGAGCTTGAGCAACGCCTCCAAGCGAATTGGGACTTGTTCGTCTAGGTAGGCATTCACTTCGAGCAGAGTGGGATGTTGATGAACAAAGTGGAAGAGGTCAACAAGCTTAAGGGTAAGGTCTTCTTCGGTAAACATGAACCCAAGGACGGCAAGATTCGGGAAGCGACAGGTTGTGAGACACTCGTCGATGAGGTGTGAGTAATACTCGGCGTGCAAAGTAAGCGTTGTGATCGATGTGTAGGTTGCATATTGACTGTAACGCGGTAATTTTTTTGAAGATTTATGGCGTGCTTCATGAGGAGTGTAGGGAGTTTGGTTGGTCACACAGAGCGTCTCTATGCTCGAAAACCCCTCTGAGTTGAGGATCGAGTGTGGCCACGCGTCCTTGTAACCGAAGTCCAGTGACTTCAGCCGCGTGGTGCGACTCAAACTCAACAGAAAACACTCGCCCACTTCTTCTCCGCACTTGAATGTTGTAAGGTTCGTGAATGGGAAGGGGGTGGTCGCGAGCAATTGATACGAGGCCCTCCAATAGTGATCGGCGATGGATATAGACCTGTTGTAGATACGCCACTTTGGCTCAAAAACATTCCGTATTCGACACAAACATAACACACCTTACTAGAGAAGCCAAGTTGGAACTCTCCAAGTTCGATGAGAAAAACACCAGGGATTCGGAGAAAGCTTCCACACGCTTGAAAGTGAGCTTGCGGAAGAGGACAGGTAGCATAGCGATCCGAAGTCGTCTGCTAACGCAAGAGAGCTCCAGGATACCCGTACGTTGAGAACATTTCCTTTTCTCGCTGGCGTACAGTATTTCCCCGATTTCCACGAGGAGTTCGTTTGGCAATTCTTGCAATCCGCGCATGTGGCGGACTTGTGTGGCCATTCTGTAAAGTTGCCAACATGATTGGCGGTATTCGCGATGTAGCTCGTACGCCCTACCTTACTTACTTGGACTCGATGGTCAGAGGCCCGCTTGAGCGAGTGGATGGTAGAGAGTCGAGATTGAGAAATGCAACATGAGGCTGCAGGCCACAGCGTGCCACTGGAGCGGCCCGTATGGGCCGCTCGGCCAGGAAACAAAGCTTCATCAACTTCACGACTCTTGACCACTTCACCTTGAAACACTCGCTCCGCAAGTACTACATGCCGTTGATTCGATAAGTGAATACTCACTACATGACGACCTACATAAACTGGCAACTTTGGCGCTTTGGTGTTGCACAGGACAAAAGTCGGATCATTGCAGATGAATTGTCCGCTGTCAAATCCCATCATCCCAGAGCTT
>JABYQR010000624.1:0-15800 GCA_022592445.1 Cytidiella melzeri | reverse complement strand
TCCTGAAACGGGGTTCGCGCGTCCAGTTCCTTCTACCGTTGGTCCGACCCGTGTCCGAAACGCTTGATGGCTGGCCGGCCCATGCTCCGATGCAAAAAGGGGCGTGTCTGTGTGTCAGAGTTCGGTGCGATTCCTCGGCCTCGGATGTTTCCGGCGTATTACTCCTTGTCAAGTCCTCGGATCCTCGGCGGACTCCTCGTGACCTCGGCGACTCCTCGCGCTCTCGTGACGCTGGGAAAGTGGAGGGACTTGCCGCTCAGGATGACGCGGGCCGCGCAAATGGCGGACTGCTGCCGGGTCTCCGCGCCTAGCCGATTTCCGGGCGTATCAACGTCAAAGTGAACTTATAAGAAATAAACCAAACTGCATCGACTCGGAGCGAGCCGATTTATGCAGAAGATGCCTTGATTAGGCAGTGGGTGACAGACTCACGTTCACTGCGAGACGAAAGGCGCGACTCTCACCTCGTTCGCTGCACAACATCACCCTGTGGCGTTCTGCGGCGGGGTCAAAATTGGAGGCTTCCTAACCTACGAAGCCCCAACTTTCTCACACTCATGTCACCTCCCGTCCCAAGCCCGCCACAGAATGGTTAACAAAGTAATATATGACTGCCACTACTGCTTTACATCAAGTGCTGGGCCTTTACATTAGTTTAAAATTGTTTACCGCATGCCACTTGGCCTTTACAATGCAATCTAAAGGACCTGCCTTATGCGGACATCATTATAATGTCAAGCGCGCGCGATAAACCCCTGGCACGCAATATAACGCGCGATAATGTTTTGTTTACTTACCCGACGTTGCACTTTGAACAAGGAATACAATTGGAAGACATGCCACACATAGTATTGCCTCTGAGCAAGAATTACCAGTACTTTGGAAGCTAACTACAAATTCACAACCTCTACATTCTTGGGCAATGTAAATTTTTGGTTGCATTAGTAGTGAGTACTGTATCTGATTGTTCCACAAAGTTTCACAACTGTTAGTTGCTCTCTAAGCAGGAGTTACAATCAGAACACAGCCTGTGGCAGTTCCAATGGGGGTGAGGCAGCTCAGACATCAAAAGGACATGGTTGCATCAGCAGCAAGCACTGCATTGGATTGTTGCACAAATGTTCACAACCATTAGTTGCTCTCTAAGGAGGAGTTCCAATCTAAACACAACCTGTGGAAGTTCTAGTGGGGCTGATACAGTTGAGAAATCAACAGGATGTGGTTTCATCAGCATAGAGCACTGCCTTTGATTCTTCCATACAGTTTCACAGCCACCAGTTGCTCTACAAGCAGGAGTTACGATCAGAACACAGTCTGTGGCAGTTTCAATAGGAGTGAGGCAGTTCAGACATCAACAGGACATGGTTGCATCAGCATAGAGCACTGCCTTTGATTCTTCCATACAGTTTCACAACCACCAGTTACTCTATAAGCAGGAGTTACAATCAGAACACAGCCTGTGGCAGTTCTAGTGGGGCTGATACAGTTGAGACATCAACAGGACGTGGTTGCATCAGCATAGAGCACTGCCTTTGATTCTTCCATACAGTTTCACAACCACCAGTTTCTCCACAAGTAGGAGATACAATCAGAACACAGCCTTTGACAGGTCTAATGGGGGTGAGGTAGTGCAGATATCAGCCGGACGTGGTTTTATCAGCAGCCAGCCCTGCATTAAATTGGTCCACTAAGTTTCACAACCACTACTTTCTAAGCAAGAGTTACAACTGTGGCAGCTCCAATGGGAGTGAGGCAGTTCAGACATCAACGGTGCATGGTTGCGTTGGCAGCAAGCACTGCATTCAATTGGTCACAAGTTTTCACAAACACTTCTCCCTAAGCAGGAGTTACAATCAGAACACAGTCTGTGGCAGTTCCAATAGGGGTGATGCAGCTCAGACCGTGGTTGCATCAGCAGCAACCACTGCATCAGATTGTTCCACAAAGTTTCACAACCATTAGTTGCTCCAAAAGGAGGAGTTACAATCACAACACAGCCTGTGGCAGTTCTAGTGGGGCTGATGCAGTTCAGACATCAACAGGACATGGTTGCATCACCATAGAGCACTGCCTTTGATTCTTCCACACAGTTTCACAACCACTAGTTGCTCTATAAGCAGGAGTTACAATCAGAACCCAGCCTGTGGCAGCTCCAATGGGGGTGAGGCAGTGCAGACATCAACAGGACACATGTAACATGTTTCAGCAATTGATCCAATGAGACACCCTCAAGCCCTTCATTCTTGAAGCAAGTAATTTTCTAGAATCAGCAGTGAACACTGCACAAGATTAATGGCAAGATAGATGGAGCTCCTTGCTACCATTAGTGACTATCTTTATCAATGTATGGCTCCTGTTCCCGCAACCAAATTTATCAATTGTAGTACAGTCACTTTATCCCAGATCAAGTTGCCTATCAAAGGTGTCACCAATAGCAAATGCCTGTAATACAGTCAATATTGGTGACCAGATGGCTTGGCAAGGTCCTTACCAGGCACAGAATTGTTTACTGAGGTTCTTTGTGATAACAAAGTCACAGGTGCAATTAACTATTTCATGCTATATGATTTATTCAATTTGCTATCAATAACAAAATCACTTGTAGCTCTGCTCCTGCAGTTTACCACATTGTATCTAGACTATTTAACATAGTTCAACACCATTAAGAAGAAGACGCATGTCAAACAATCTTCATCTCCATGCTCTACTCCATAAACTTGTTTCAATTCTGTACTCACACCCATTGTTGCACTTCAAACAATACAGCATAGTCCCTGTTTTTTCACGAATGATTGTGTGCTCCAGTGAGGACAAACCACCAACTTACTATACATTACTCATTGGAAAAGCTATTCCCAATAAAATTACTTGTTCAGGCTTCTACCAGCACCAAGTTTACTTACAAATCTTGCTCAAAAAGTAATATTTCATTCAATCCTCTGGAATTGTACTTGCTGCTTGCCGGCCTTGCTAATGCTATCTTTGCTGTTCTCATTGCAGAAGGAAAGGTCTTGGTGTACTTAGATGACATCCTCATCTTCAGTTCAGACATTACGGAAAACCGGAAAATTGTTCATGAGGTACTATCTCGACTTGAAGCCAACAACTTGTATCTTTGCCCCAAAAAATGCAAATTTGAACAGTCACAAGTTGAGTACCTAGGTTTAATCATTGGTAACGGAAGGATCCGTATGGACTCAGGTAAAATAGAAGCTATCACCAACTGGCCGGCACTACAGAACCTCCGTGATGTATGCAGCTTCATTGGATTTGCCAACTTTTACCGACACTTCATCAAGGAATTTGCGCAGCATACTCGTCCCCTCCACAGTCTTACCAAGAAAGACCAATCTTGGAAGTGGGGAGAAGCACAGCAGAACACATTTCAGATGCTCAAAGATGTGTTCACTCAGGAACCTATTCTAGTCACATGAGAACCCGACCGCCCCACATGTATTGAAGTTGATGCATCTGGCTTTGCAACTGGAGGAGTTCTACTGCAGAAACTAGAGGAAAAACAATGGCACCCACTAGCATTTCGGTTCCAGTCTATGGCCGAAGTGGAATGGAACTATGAGATCTATGATTGAGAAATGCTCGCTATCATCAGAGCTCTCCAAGATTGGTGTCACTATCTGGAAAGATTAAGTTGTACTGAAACCCGGATAATTCCAGACAATAGCCGCCTCGAGTACTCCGGAGTTAGATCCGTCAGAGTCGCAAATTAAGGACATCAGTATTCAAGAAGCAGAGGTAGTCCAGGGACTAGCCAAACTTAGGAAGGGTGGGCCCCAAAAGTTGACTGACGGCAGACTTGAGTGGGAGGAAGACAACAGATTGGTGTACTACAAAGGAAAGCTGTACATTCCAAAGGATCAAGAAGTCTGCAGGGAGATTGTATGACAATGCCATGATGTGTTACCAGCAGGACATCCTGGCAAACATGCAACCCCAGAACTAGTCACATGGCATTATTGGTAGCCTTGCATGGCATCATTCATAGAACAGTACGTACTCGGATGTGACAAATGTCAGCAAACCAAACTGGCCCAGCACCCTGTTGTTCCGATACAGCCAATCGAAGTACCAGATGGACCCTGGCAGGTGGTTGGCATAGACTTAGTCGGACCCCTTCCGCAAAGCAATGGATTTGACATGATTGCAGTATACACAGACTTGTACAGCAAGCAAACACATGTAATCCCAACCCAGTCTACCGTCACAGCTGATGGCATAGCCAGCCTTCACGTCAAAGAAGTGTTCAGGCTCCATGGTATTCCCCAACAGTTCATATCTGATAGAGGACCTCAGTTTGCAGCTGGTGTAATGCAAGTGTTGTACAAACGGCTAGGCATCACCGGCGCTATGACTACAGCCTATCATCCCCAGGCTAACGGTCAAACAGAAAGAGTTAACCAAGTGTCACGGAGACGGAGCTCGACGTAACGACTAGGGACACGGAGTGGAAGACGACGACGAGGTGGTGGCAGGCGTATAGCACAATGCTCTCACCAGCTATAAACCTTACACAGATATCTAGCCCAGTAAAGACCAAGTTAGTATTGTGACTACCAGCTATGTAGTACAAGAGGGGGTTGCTTACCTAGCCCAGTAAAGACCAAGAGGTCGAGATGGGGGCTAGGAGCGTACATGCAGCAGTATATATAGACTTCAGGGACCTGCGCACAGACCATGTTGAGGGCAGGCTTTGCAAGAAGCCGTGTGAACGAAGAACAAAAGAACTACCTAAAGGAGAACAATAGCTATTGTCTAGACCTTGCCAAGAACTCTACCCGTGAGAGAATCTATCTAAAAGGAGACCAACTATTGTATTCCATTCCCACACCTGTGAGAACATCCTTCCATAAAGAGAACAATAGGGAAAGAACAATAAGGAGCCCATGTGGACGGTATCTATGACGTCAAACCCTAGCTATGGGCTGAGCCATGTGCTTGTAGCCATGTGGTCTTACTTAAGCTAAGTCACATGCCAGTGTGACGTAGTAGCAAGTAATGTGACCGTGTGGAGCGTCTAAGCCACGTGATACGGGCGCTTAATAGACGTGCAAAGGAGTTTATGCAGAGAGAATTGAAACTAGGTTGTAGCCCGGAGTTTTACAGATAAAAACAAGAGGTAAATTGCGAAAATTAAGGGCTAGTCAGGCCATCCATGACATTACCCCCCTCCTAAAATCGAGCGTCCTCGCGAAGCATCACTGTGCTGTGGTGATAGAGGTCTTCTACCCGTCTACAGGGATTCAGCAGAATTGCCCCGATTGTCTAGTCAGAAGGATGCTAGGAAGTTTCTCCCCTTCTGGTGTCGTTGACTCGACGTTACCCGTCAGTGTGATGTTCTTGAGATATCCAGACCGATGTGTTTGCCTTCATCCCAGCTAAGATCGTATGTAGATGGATAGATCGTGCGAAGGAAAGCGGGGTCGGTCTGGGTATTGAATTCCCGAAAGTGCGAGCGGAGATCCGCGAAGAGTGAAGCTTTGATGACCCGGGGCGCTCCGGGGTTTGCTTTGTAGAAGTCGTCAATCGCTTCTTGACTATTCTCGAGGTTTTCGACTGGTTCCCAGCTATTGTGTCCGTCTGAATACCCTTCCCATTTGACTAGGAATTGCAGTTTCTTCCATCGTCCGTGTAGCCTGCTGTCTAGCACTTTTCGACACGTACTGCTCTTCTCCGTCTATGACAATAGGATCAGGAGGTGGAGGTACGTCTTTGCCGTTGTCGTGCCAGGGACTTAGACGATTGATATGGAAGACAGGGTGGATTCGGAGATAGCTGGGTAGATCGAGTTTGTAATCGAGATCGCCAATGCGTTCGATGACCTTGTACGGGCCGAGCTGTCGAGGACCGAGTTTAGGGGTAGCCTGATGAATCTGGACGTTCTTAGCGTTTAGCCAGACCATGTCCCCTACTTGGAAGACGCGTGGAGAACGCTTCTCAGACTCGTAAAGTTGCTTCATCTTTTCTTTGCTTAGACGAAGAGCTGCTTCGGTCTCCTTTCGTACTCGAGCCATATTATCAAGGCGCTCATCGAGTGAAGGGATATTGCTTCGCTTGCCAACTGGTATAGTGAAGTCGGGGCGATATCCGTAGATGACTTCAAACGGTGTTTGTGAGTTACCCGCATGTACTCGCGAGTTGAGTGCAAACTCAGCCGCCGGCAGATGATCGACCCAGTCGTCTTGTCGTTGCTGACAGAATAGACGCAGATACTGTTCGATATCCTGGTTTTTGCGTTCGACTTTGCCATTTCCTTGCGGATGATAGGCGGTCGTAAAACCAGTCTCTATGCCCAGGCGGTGATAGAGCGCACGCATGAAGCGCGCTGCAAACTGGGGTCCTCGGTCAGAGAACACCTTCTTGGGAATGCCGTGAAGTCGGAATACTTCCTTGTAGTGTAGATCGGCAATCCCCTCAGCGTTAACCTTAGTGGTAGTAGGGATGATGTGGTTTGATCGGAGTAATGGTCGACGTAGACCGCGATCGAATCAAATCCCTTAGAGGGTGGCAGCTGAGTGATGAGATCTACTCCGACGTGTTCCCAAGGTCCGGCCGGAGTTTCCTGAGGCTGTAGTACTGCTTTAGGGTGTGGAGCTGACTTGTAGCGTTGGCAGCGATCACAACCTAGTACGTAAGTCTCGATGAAGGCATTCATCTTCGGCCACCAATAGTGTCGTGAGACTAGCTCTATGGTGCCGTGTTTGCCCGGATGACCAGCCGCGGGTGTGTCATGGCAAGATTTGACGATTTCGTGACGGAGCTCTTTGTTGTTAGGGATGTAGAGTTTTCCCTTGTAATAGATGAGCCCGTCACTCTCTTCCCATTCGAGTAAACCGCCGACAAGTTTGCGAGGACCCTTTTTGCGAAGGGTAGCGAGAGCTTGTGCGACTTCTGCTTCTTGCTCCGTGCATTCTCGGATCTTTGATTCGAGTGGAGAAGCAGTGGCGAGCGCACTGGTAGCGAGGATCCGGAAGTGTTCCGGTTTCAGTACCACCTGATCCTTGTTGTCTTCTTCGTCCGTGACAGCGTGTGAGTGAAGACGAGAGAGAGGATCAGCATGTATCATGGTACTACCGGGCTTGTGTACCAACACGAAGTCGAAGTCAGCCAAGAGTAATGACCAACGTGCTTGACGTCGAGTGAGGTGTTGGCAGTCTTCCAGTACTGCAGGTTTGCATGATCTGTCCAGATCTCAAACGGTTCCTTGAGCCCCTCAAGGTAGTGGCGCCAATCTTTGAGAGCCTCGGTGATTGCTAACATCTCCCGATCAAAGATTTCGTAGTTACGCTCTGCTTCAGTCATAGAGGCGGACCGGTAGGCGATAGGGTGGTAGAATCCATCTTCCTTCGATTTCTGGGAGATGATTCCACCGGTCGCATAGCCCGAGGCATCGACTTCTAGCGTGTAGGGAGTTCAGGGTCCCAGACTGCCAAGATAGGCTTAGTGGTAAAGGCCTTCTTTAGCAACGTGAAGGCAGTCTCTTGTGCTGGACCCCAGACGAACGGTACGTCCTTCTTAGTCAGGTCGTGTAGAGGCCGTGCGTGCTTTGAGAAGTCTTGAATGAAGCGGCGGTAGAAGTTGGCGAACCCGATGAATCCTCTGACTTCTTTGAGGTTCTTGGGTGTGGGCCACGTAGAAACTGCTTGGACTTTGACAGGGTCCATAGCTACTTCGCCGGCGCGAATGATCAATCCAAGGTACTCGATCTCAGATTTCTCAAACTCGCACTTTTCCGGACGAAGATACAGATCGTGCTGCTGAAGTCGCTCGAGGACTTCATGAACAACCTTGCGGTGCTCTGTCAGGTTGTTACTCCAGATCAAGATGTCATCTAGATAGACAGCCACCTTGCCCTCGGCCACGAGGTCGGCGAAGATGTTGTCCATCAGAGCTTGGAAGGTAGCGGGTGAGTTCGTGAGACCGAAGAACATGACTTTAGGTTCGAAGAGTCCTCGGTTGGTAACGAAAGCCGCTTTGTACTCATCTCCTTCTTTGATGCGGACATTGTGATATCCCCAACGAACATCGAATTTGGTGAAGATCTTTGCACCCTTGAGCTTGTTGATGATGTCGGTGGCAAGCGGTAGAGGGTAGCGGTTTTTCACAGTGATGTCGTTGAGTTTTCGATAGTCCTGAATAAGTCGGAGTTTGTTATCCTTCTTTTTGATGAAGAAGACCGGAGAAGCCATCGGAGACTTAGAAGGCGTAATGTAACCTTTTGATAGGTTCTCCTGAATGAACTTGTCAAGCTCGGCTTGTTCGTTCAGGGGCATAGGTAAACTTTCGATTTGATGGTCTCAGGAGCGTCTGGTTTGAGATCAATCGAATGGTCCCAGGGCTGATGCTGGGGTAGCCGATTAGACTCTTCTTCAGAGAAGACTTTAGCGTGTCTGTGTACTCTGATGGAACATGTCTTCGAAGGAGCGCTGAGCTTTAGCTTCGTTTGCTTCGGCAGCAAGCTTAGTAGAGTAGGTGAAGCCGGCCATACACCAGACTTCGTCAGTGGTGTCTTGGATAATACCGGCTTTGACCCACTGTCTACGTTCTTTGCGATTACCTCAACCTTCTGGAAAGGTTCATTAGGAGATTCTTCCGAGCCGCTCGGAATTGTCATTTCTCCTTTTTCCCAGTTACGGTAGGGTTTACGCGCTTGAGCCATGGTAGCCCAAGAATGACGTCTTCTGGTCCTAAGTCCGTGACAAGAAACTCTGCCTTTTCCGTGTGATCTCCGACTGTGAGTGTGAGGCGAACGAAGTGCGTTAATCCGCCAGCTTTATTCTTAGTTCCGTCAATGTTATGCAATGAGATGACCCTTTCGAGCGGGTGCTGAATAATCTTATGCTTTTGACAAACTGGTGACTGATGAATAAAGCCGTGGCTCCTGAATCGATCATAGCAGGAACGCGAATGCTTCTATTCAGACCTTTAACTAGTACATGTACACGGAAATGAGACGATAACCGATCTAGCGACGATATAGTACACGAGGAGATAGTAGATGACGGGCATGGAGTAGACGTTGTACACGAGGAAGACGAGGCAGAAGACGAGGACGACGAAGGAGGCAAGGACAGGGTATCTGGGGGACTCGCAGCTGCGGCTGTGTCACGAGTCCGCTTCAAAAAACCGCATTAATTTTTGCTGCCATCTCATCCATTTGCTTCTTCTGGATGTCAAGCATGTCCTTGAGCGCAGCAATTTTAGCATCCTTGTCATTGGACGCGTCTTGCTTGGCTGCAGTGGTAGTCGACGATGTCGACGAGGTAGCGGCAACCTTTTGTCCCTTAGGGACGCCTTGGAGCCGTTTTAGGCAAACTGCCCCCCAGTGACCGGTGCCACCGCAGTGGTTGCAGACCGGGTCATCGGGGTGCTTCGAGTCCCTCTTCTTGTGACTCTCAGATCCGCAAACCGAGCAGCGCTTGCTCATCTCCTTCTTCCATTTCTGGAAGATCTCCTGTTTGCCTAGACCCGCAAAGAGCGAGTCGAACGAGGCGGAGAAACGGGATGCGTCAATCTCCATCGCATTGGGGTCGCGGAACGCTTGCTGGTGGGACTTGCCATGTCCCGACGAACTGTCCACCATGACCTTGCCGGTGCTGTTGCGAAGATCGGCAAGTTGAGCATCGACCGCTTTGCATTGGTCTTTGAGTGCGTCATAGGTGGCGGCACGGGTTTGAAAGTACGAGACACGTTGCAAGTACTCGGTGCTCAAGCTCGACTTGAGACGATCGAAGAGGTCCTGCTGGCTCCAGCCAGTGCGAGGGGCCCAAGTCTCGAATTCCGAGATGTGGGCGGCGAAGGTCTTGTTGCCTTGCTTCATGTTGGCGATCTTCGTCTTGGCCTCCATGACAGCATCTATAGGCTCGAATTTGGCTTTGAAAGCCTCGATGAACGTATCCCAGCTATTTCCAAATGCTGGTTTACTATTGGCCAACTCCTCGATGTGAGGGCGAGCCCAATCAGCGGCGTCTTCCTGCATGAAAGACAAGGCGCTAGTGATGAGTTTATGAGGATCAAAGATCCTTGCGCCGTTGTTGTCCAGCCGGACTTGTCCCTGTGCGTCTTGCTGGAAGAAAGCCTTGCCCTGATTCTGGGCCCAGACTATGAAGGCGTGCCGGAAGAGCCTTGCTTCTGACGATGTTTTTCCTTTAAAGGAAACCGGTTTTTCTACGATACTTCTTTCCCGAGAAGCGTGGGTAGCAGCAGCAACCGCTGGTGTCTGTGCAGCTGCAAGTGCAGCCACCTGATTGGTCAGGTCTACCATCCTTTGTGTCAAGACGCCCAATATATTCAGGACGTCTTGCTGGCTCAGGTTGGCGACTGGGGCAGCTGGGGCAGCAGGGGCGGCGGGCTGGTTGGGATCCATGTCGTCTGTGACCGTGCTCGAATCGAAGAATTGTATGTAATTGTACCGTGTCTAGATCCACTCAAAGTAGCTATCACTATTGATTACGTTAAGTTGTGCTAAAACTCTATCGTAATTTTTACGAAGCTGCTTGAAGGAAACTTTCCCGATTGCTTTACAACCCCAGTCCAAGAGCTGCCACTCGCGGTCTGCTGTGACGGGAGCGAGATCGTCGACTCGGTTGAGGAAACGATTGACCTTGTTGACGAGGTGAAGCAGCGCGCGACGGTGGTCGGGGTTGGCGCGGTTTAGGAGTTCTTCAAGCTCCGTGAGAGCTTGCAAGCGAGTGCGGACGGCGGTGAGTTTTGGCTTGAAGATGCCGACGAGATCTACCGGCGTGAACTTTTTAAAGTCGATCAACACCGGCTTTGGTGCAGCGGGGGCGGGAGTTGGTGCAGGGAGCTTTGCTAGTCGCTCTGCAAAGGTGAGCTTGTGGGTCTGTTGCTCAGCTAAGGTGCGGTCACGCTCCTCAGCAGCTCGTTCTCCGTATGCTCTTGCAGAGGCGCGGAGTTGGCGATTTTCCTCGTATGAGGGGACGGTGAGGGTGATGCCTTTAACAGGCGGCTTCTTGGACACGTACTTCGCGACAGTGACCAGGTCCTTGTCAGACCAACGATGAGGTTGACCACTCTTGCGCTTTTCAGCGAGAGCGTCGAGGAAAGATGGTGGAAGAGACCTCTTGAGCTGAGGCTCAGTGGCAGGGAGGTTCTTAGAAAAACGGGGGCGTGTGTCCTTAGGCACTAGACAACGCGCAGGGGGTAGAAACGGACGACGTAAGTGTAGCTCAACGGTATGAGAAGACCGGAGACGTACTCGTCAAACAGGAATAAACTTTTTTAAACGGTGGGAATGGGGGAACCCAGGGTTTCACAACGATCTCGACCTAATGTCACGGAGACGGAGCTCGACGTAACGACTAGGGACACGGAGTGGAAGACGACGACGAGGTGGTGGCAGGCGTATAGCACAATGCTCTCACCAGCTATAAACCTTACACAGATATCTAGCCCAGTAAAGACCAAGTTAGTATTGTGACTACCAGCTATGTAGTACAAGAGGGGTTGCTTACCTAGCCCAGTAAAGACCAAGAGGTCGAGATGGGGGCTAGGAGCGTACATGCAGCAGTATATATAGACTTCAGGGACCTGCGCACAGACCATGTTGAGGGCAGGCTTTGCAAGAAGCCGTGTGAACGAAGAACAAAAGAACTACCTAAAGGAGAACAATAGCTATTGTCTAGACCTTGCCAAGAACTCTACCCGTGAGAGAATCTATCTAAAAGGAGACCAACTATTGTATTCCATTCCCACACCTGTGAGAACATCCTTCCATAAAGAGAACAATAGGGAAAGAACAATAAGGAGCCCATGTGGACGGTATCTATGACGTCAAACCCTAGCTATGGGCTGAGCCATGTGCTTGTAGCCATGTGGTCTTACTTAAGCTAAGTCACATGCCAGTGTGACGTGATAGCAAGTAATGTGACCGTGTGGAGCGTCTAAGCCACGTGATACGGGCGCTTAATAGACGTGCAAAGGAGTTTATGCAGAGAGAATTGAAACTAGGTTGTAGCCCGGAGTTTTACAGATAAAAACAAGAGGTAAATTGCGAAAATTAAGGGCTAGTCAGGCCATCCATGACACCAAGAAGTAGAAAAGATTCTACAACTCTTTGTTGATCAACAACAAGATGATTGGGCAGAATACATCCCAGTGGCTGAATTTGCCATCAACTCTTGTGTCAACTCATCTACGCAGCGTGCTCCGTTTGAAGTCATGTACGGGTATCTACTGTCACAGATTTTCAATGTTTCTACAAGACTTGCTTTACTAGGCAACGGTATTATTGGGAATATTTAAGCGCTTGTCAAGCGCTTATCCAGCGCTTATCCGGCGTCTATTTAGGCGCTTATCCAGCGCTT
The DNA here is from genome assembly GCA_022592445.1 of Cytidiella melzeri. NCBI lineage: Eukaryota > Fungi > Basidiomycota > Agaricomycetes > Polyporales > Irpicaceae > Cytidiella > Cytidiella melzeri. The sequence goes on along the minus strand of JABYQR010000624.1, from coordinate 3,459 downwards.
ATTCCGGCGCTTATTCTCAGTGCCTATCAATTGATGCGCTGATGCACCTCCTGTCTCTGATGCGCTGATGCGCTCCTTTTCTTATCTGTGTATCACATGATAGAACTCTCTGGAACCTTGTGGAACATGCTGGAGCTATGATGTCATAGTATAGAACATTCCATTAGATGATGTCATAGTTCTTAGAACCTTCTGGAAAAGTCTAGCCTTGGAGCTGGGTCATGGGGTCAGGTCATGGGGACAATTGCTATTGGTTGATTATTGAAGTGACACCACTAGGGCATAGGGCATGCTTAGTAAGGTAGATTACTTTGCTTACTCATGTAGGTATTAGGGGTCTTATGGTAGTACCTGGGGTCCTCCCCTTCATGTATATATAGAGGCACTCCTGAGGGCATATCCCCTCAGTCTTATCCACTCTGTTGATGAAGGACTACTCTGTACTCTCCAGTACTTTGCTCACCACACCTCTTACTGTCTATATCATTATCTCCCCCTCAAGTCTAACACTTATCTGGTGAGTGTAACCTTAACTGTTACATTTGGATAAGACTGCCTCTACTCCCTCACGTCTCTGGACGTGCTGGAGGTTTCTTCCCCTTTTCTTCTAGGTCTTGTGCCTGTGCGTGGGCCCCTTTACAAACCCTCTAGACATAGAGGTAGCCGGACCATAGGCTTTAAGTGGTAGTGATGTCTAGGCCTTGCCTTGATATGCACAACTTGAATCACCTTCTCGCCCGACGCTCCTAGAGCTGATCAGAGCAGGGGTTGGCATTATGCCAACATGATGAAAGTGTGCCTCCCCACAGGCGATAGTGGAGTCTGGTGTCAGACGCTCATTATAAGAGCTAGACAACAGGACTAGAAGCCCATGAGTGCCTAGGCACAAAGACGGGTAACTTGTTCTGGCTGGACTTAGGGTCAGTGTAATACTGATCCGCCAACCATTTTCCGCACAGGTGGAACCGTGACGGAGATCCTATTCACCACCGGACCTGGAGAGAGAGTCCAGGCCGACGCCGGCACTACCCCACGCACACACAGGACCTCTCCTTTATAGAGATTTGTTTCGCACACCACTGAGCTGACAAGCTCATTACACTTTGTCACACAGTCACCATGCCACTCTCCCGCTATGTCGCTGCTAAGACTGGCCGCAAGGCTTCCTACTCCATCCCCGTCCGCAATGAAGTCACTGGACTTCAAGAACGCTTCGCAGTCTCCAAGGAGACTCTCAACAAGTTCAAAGACACCGGAAAGCTGTCATGGATGGCCTGACTAGCCCTTAATTTTCGCAATTTACCTCTGGTTTTTATCTGTAAAACTCCGGGCTACAACCTAGTTTCAATTCTCTTTGCATAAACTCCTTTGCACGTCTATTAAGCGCCCGTATCACGTGGCTTAGACGCTCCACACGGTCACATTACTTGCTACTACGTCACACTGGCATGTGACTTAGCTTAAGTAAGACCACATGGCTACAGACACATGGCTCAGCCCATAGCTAGGGTTTGACGTCATAGATACCATCCACATGGGCTCCTTATTGTTCTTTCCCTATTGTTCTCTTTATGGAAGGATGTTCTCACAGGTGTGGGAATGGAACACAATAGTTGGTCTCCTTTTAGATAGATTCTCTCACGGGTAGAGTTCTTGGCAAGGTCTAGACAATAGCTATTGTTCTCCTTTAGGTAGTTCTTTTGTTCTTCGTTCACATGGCTTCTTGCAAAGCCTGCCCTCAACATGGTCTATGCGCAGGTCCCTGAAGTCTATATAAGCAGCTACATGTACGCTCCTAGCCCCCATCTCGACCTCTTGGTCTTTACTGGGCTAGGTAAGCAACACCCCTCTTGTACTACATAGCGAGTAGTATCAATACTAACTTGGTCTTTACTGGGCTAGATAACTTGTATAAAGTCTGATAGCTGGTGAGAGCATTGTGCTACACGCCTGCCACCACCTCCTCGTCGATATCCACTTCGTGTCCCTGTCTGTCACGTCGAGCCTTGTCTCCGTGTCAAAAGCCCTGCCGTGTCAAGTACCCAGACAACAAACTCTCATCAAGAGGATCAATCTCAAAGAGCAAGCTCGCACTACCATTGAGCATGAGGAGAATCAAGCTTGTATGAGACAGCTCTCTAGCCTCATGTCTCAGCAAAGTCTTCTCGATAGAATTGAGAAGCAGGAGAAGGAGAAAGCTGAAATGGATTGAAGATCGAAACAGTTGCACTCATGTTCCCACTCCCACTCCTCTTCCCTCCAATCTCCACTTCCGTAAGACAAAGCTTATGCTTTGTCAACAGGAGTTTGAACCCATGATCACAGCAGCCTGTCAAAGGCTTGAGCCTGTGCTCAACAAGCTGGACGCGTCTTTCGCAAGTGGTGGCCAATCTTCAGATGCACGGCTCAACACTCGTCGCGAAAATGTTCAGCTGCTGATTGGTTGGGTCTACATGATAGAACAGTGGTTCAAGGAGAACCATACGGACAAGATGTTGAATAGGGAATGGAGAATGTTGAAAAAGGACTTAAAAAGTTTGGGTAGAATTAGTTTTGTGAACATACACCAGAGATGGGGTTACATCTTAGAGCTACTAGAAGGGCTGTTCGAAATGAACACCTTTGTATATGCGGAAATGGAATAAAATGTATTGGCTGACAAGCCTCATTTTACTTGGTGACAACTTCCTGAAAAGGATTTAATGTGTGAAAACAACTCTGACAAGAGTTCATTGTGTGAAAAGTGGTGTTTCTCTTCTTCTTATACTAGAAATAGTATTTTGCTTATCCTTTGCTAACTGAGAAATTAGAAAGCAATGGCCACTCAATCCAACGCCGGATCCAGCGCTGCCCCCGCTGCTGCTTCTAACCTCACCCACTCAGTTACCTTTGGCAAGATTACGCCAATTGTCTATAACCCTTCTGTGGAGAACTTCGAGCAGCACATCTACCACAACCTGAACACGGCCCAAAGGGCTTTTACTCGTACGGTTGAAGGTGGAGCAACTGCTGCCATCGTCCACAATATGATGAATCAAATGGTGCTCATCTGGAACAATCAGCTATCATTGTTGGAGGATAATCTCCAAGAATATATCGGTAAGGTCGGTCAAGACCTCTACTCGCAGTCCGCTGCGGACACACAAGTCCAGCGGATGGACACTGATCTTGACATGGTGATCAGCTTCCCTTGTCTCAAGGACAAGGAGGATCCTTGCGCCAGCCCAAGATTGGCAAGCCTCCGGAGTTCAACGGCACTGACGGCAAGGTCAAGTTCAACAAGTAGTTGAACAAGATCTCTCTGTGGCTTGTCTACAAGAATGTTGCTACAGACAGGCAACATATTGCCGTTGCGATGAACTGGCTCTCAGGCGCGGCGGCTCAATACATGGAGCCGTGGATCAAGAAGCTGACGAAGGGTCAGACAATAGGAACGTGGGAAGAGTTCAAAAACGAGCT
>JABYQR010000623.1:0-15908 GCA_022592445.1 Cytidiella melzeri | reverse complement strand
GATAGACTGGAAGGGCTCGAAGTCTTCTTCGGCTTCCAGTTCCATTTCTCCGGTAGCCCAATTGATCTTGGGGTTTGCTTTGCGAAGCCAGGGTAGGCCTAGAATGCAATCTTCTGGACCAATGTCTGTGACCAAAAAGGTTGCATTTTCCTTGATAGCCCCAACTTGTAGTTCGAGCTCTGCTCTGTGTGTGATACGTCCTCCTTGATTTAGAGTCCCATCGATGTTATGGAGTGGGATCTGTCTTCTAAGGGGACCGTACGTACTCGGTGCCGATTGACAAAGTCTTGACTCAGGAATAAAGCGGTGGCTCCTGAGTCGATCATGGCTTTGATGCCTTGTTCTCTAAACACTCCTTTGAGCGTGATAGGAACTCGGAAGTGCATGCTAAGCGGGTCTATTTCGGGTACTATGCAGGACGACAAGGTTTCAAAGTAGTTATACATATCGTTAAATAAAACTGAAGACTGCGAATCAGGTTGCTGCGCGGGACGGGTATTTACTACAGGGGGGCTAAAAACTGTGTCCGTGGGGGAATCATCATTGTCCTCCACTTCTTCTACGTAGGTCTTTCTAGAGGGACTCGAGGGTGCGGTTTCACCTGGAGTCCTGTCTAAAAATCCCTTTGATTTCCCAGCTGCTTGACTTGGTCCGTGAGCGATGACATCTGCTTCATGATGGCATCGTAGTCAAACGGAGTTGAAGACGAAGAGCTGGCGACGGTTGCGGCAGGCGGGGTAGGTAAGGGCCTCGCGGACGAGGACGACGAGGGGGCCGGAGACGGATCAAACAATGTGCTAGCAGCCACCTTTTGTTGCCTAGGTGGGTACCCAAGGAACCGGCTTTGGCAAACTTGCGTCTGATGGTTGCCACCACAGTGTCCACAAAGTTCACGATCATGTTTTCCATCCTTCTTCTGATGGTCCTTTGATCCGCATCCGTAACATCTGCCATTCATTGCCTTCATGAAGTCCGCACGTGTTTTCCCATTGGGACCGACTTTAGTCGCGTCAATTTCCATAGCATTGGAATCCCTAGATGGTTGGACGAAAGGAGCCGGGGACGAGGTGGAGACCGGGGTGGATTTGAACACGTTGGGAATTGTCCGACCTTGTTCACGAGCTTTTTCCTGAGCTCGGACCCGAAGACGATTGTCGATGTCAGTGGCCACATTGATCAGGTCGACGAGGGTGACATGGGACCGTGCAGTGTGGACCAGTTCATCCTTGATGGTGGTGCTCAGATGTTCATAGTACCGATCTCGGAGATCCTGTGTCGAGTATCCCGTCCTGTCCATGATTTCCCGGAATCGGGCCGTGTATTCTGGAACCGTCTTTTTGCCTTGCCACAGCTCCCTAGCTTGGCTTTAGCATCCACCATTTCATCAACCGGTTCAAATCGTGCTTTGAATGCTGTCCTGAAGTCATCCCAGTCACCGTTGAATGCCATTTGATGGCTGGCAATCAAATCCATATGGGGCGTAGCCCAAACTGCCGCATCTTCTGTCATAAATGACAGGGCTGACGAGATCCAGAGATGGTCCAACCGGGTCTGACCTCCTTGGGCATTGTACGGAGACAGCTTCTCGTTAAACTGTGCGTACATGGAGAAGGCGGCCAAAAAGCGACGCGCGTCACTACTTGCATTGCCTTTGAAACTGGCGGGTTTCTCTACCACCCTTTCCCGTGACCTGTTGTTGACCGGTTGCTGGTTCTGAACCAGCGCTGTGATAGCTTGTGTCAGCTGTTGCTGACCGAGGAGTAGTGCGTGCAGAAGCTGTTCTGCTGTGGGAGGTGGAGATGATTCTTGCACCGGGGCCGGGGTTGCTGCCCTGGAAGCATGCTGAGAGACGTTGGTGGAATCCATCTGATATTGATCCTGCGTGAAGGTGCGATCAAAATCTTCTTCTGTTTCAGGCAAGGGTGGGAGAGATTCAAGTATACGATCCTCTTGCCAGTGATGAATAGGCCGATACTGGTTTGCAAAACGACCCGGATATGTGATTCTGTTGTAACGGTTTGGACAAGGCTGTGCTTCACAGATTTGATGTCCTTCTTCGGAATCGTAACACTCGTCTCTGACTGTTTCGTGGTTGAAGGCGTGCGGGTAACTTTCACAGGGAAGGTGATCTCTGGACCAGATACTGCTATTGGGACTTTGGGAAGCCACACTGTATTCTATTTAGAACGAGATGAAGTACTCGTCCGCCCAAACTTTATCTAACCCTTTGAACACCTGCTCGTAGTTCCTCCTTAGACCCGTGAAACGGATTCCTCCAATTGCCTTTAATCCCCAATCCAGCAGTTGCCACTCACGATGAGTGATGACAGGGGCCCGGGTTGGTAATTCCTTTAGAAGCTTCTCTAGCTTCTGTTTCTCCTGCTCAAACTGTCGCTTTGTATCTTTGTTAAGCTGGTGGTATTTGTCGATGGTGGGGAGGATCGACAAACGTTGGATTGTAGCGGTGAGCTTGGGAGTGAAGATACCTCGGAGGTCTTCCACAGTGTGCTTGCGGAAGTCGATGAGAGTCGGCTTTGCTGCTATGAGGGCTGCGCTAGGGTTGGTAGCGGGCCGGACTGGGAAGCGTTCTGCTAACGAAGGCTTCTTGGGGAGACTTGCTAATGCCTCAGCTCGTTCGCGTGCAGTGCGGGCGGCGAACTCTTTGGACTCGGCGCGGAGTTTTTCAAACTCCTCTACTGTGGGGAATCTGTGTGTAAGGGCGGAACCCTTGGGTTTACGACGACCGACGTAGGAGGCAATAGCCTTGAGTTCCTTTTCCGTGTACTTGTGACTCTTGCCACGTGCGTGCTCTGCGTCGAGTTGATCAAACACGGCCTGAGGTAGGGCACGGTGGATCTGGACTTCTCGACGCGCTTGGTTCAGATCCTTATGCAAAGGATCTGGGCGAGCAGTAAAACGGGGGTGGGATTCTTTCGGCACTAAGAATCAACCACGGAAAGTGAACGAGTTAGCGATCAAGCACGTCAAGACGGACGGTGATGGCTTACTCTCAAACGTAGGGGTGAATAAACTTTTTTAAACTGGGGGGACAGGAGGGCTTGATCCAAGCTAAGGGCAGTCGTGCCGGTAGCTGTGTGGTATCTTGACCTAATGTCGCGGAGCGACTGCTGCTATGCTGATAACCCTAAAAAGGGAGTGAAATAGAGAGGAAGGGGGTGGATCTCCAACGACGACAACGAGGTCAAAGTCGATGATGAGCAGGCAAGCAGGCACTGAGGCCGGATACTGGCAGTGCAAATGACGAAGTTAATATTACGCTTATACTAGGTTACATGGAGTAACTCACCTGGCAGTGCAAATGACGAAGAGGTCAAGATGCAGAACCAGGGAGGGTAAGGGGTACTATATATACTGGGTCTGGGTGGTCTGTGCACCAGTTCCCACACTAGGGACTGGAGTAACTGTGGGACTGGAGTAACGATAGAACAATAAAGAACCAGGGTAACTGTCAAGGACCTGAGTAACTGTCAAGGACCAGAGTAACTGTCAAGGACCAGGGTACGTAGAACAAATAACAGGATAAGAACAATAGAACAATAAGACCTGGGGGAATCCCTGGGGAATCCCCATCAATGGAAGAGGAACAATAGAACAATAGCCTAGGTTGATCTGGAACCGCTCCAGACTGAGTCTAGGGTTTGGGTCTGGACTATTGATAAATAAGGCAGGATGTCACGTGACCCGGGTTAGGGTTAGGTCCGGTAACACTCCTAGCCGGAAAATAAGCGCTCTAGATAGGCGCCCAAAGCTGTAAACTTGTGACATTGTTGGAAAAATCCGGTCTCTGTGGGACTATCCATGTCAGGCTGGACGTAACACAGTGGGTGGAAAATATTCTGTGGATCTTGCGGTAATGGGGAGGCCCGCGCGCACGGTTATGAGAACATTCATTGTAAGTTGCGCAACCCAATTGTCGTCCCTGGTTGCGACAACTCTATTTTGAAGGAGCCCAGGACATGTATCATCGACCAATGATTGAACACTGTCCACCAGGCGGGTCTCTGCCAGCATCACCCGCTGGCGATGAAGGTTGATCCACACCGTTGTCCCATCGCAATAATCACGGACGTCAAAGATAGAAGCAAAATATTGGGGCATCTTGGTGTGAGACGGGTCGTGCAGTACGCGGAGACTATCTGTTTTCGAGTCAATGTCGTCCAACATGTTGAGGGCGTTGCGAAACGATTCACCAGATGTTGCCTGCATGTTGATGCTATTAACTTGACTCTGAGTAGAAGACGACACCATTGACCAACTTGGTAAGGAACACGCGGCCTGAGTAGAGCCAAATTTGAATAGTTACATACTACAATGGGTTATATGGCTTACACTGTGAATGTCGTGATTCAGTAGTTGTCAACAAGGAGCGGGATCTGAACTGCTGTGGAGGGGGAGACAGTATTGAGGGTGATTCAGGGAGAGGAGGGGGAGGCAGTATAGAGGGCAATTCAGGGAGAGGGGTCATATTAGACAGCGAGGAAGGAGACAGCAATGGAGGACGTGGTACAACTCCGACAGCCTGCGTACGAGGTTGACGGGAAATAGAGGTGACAGTTGACAAGGCTGTAGATGTCACGTCGCTGATCGTAGATGTCGGGCTTGTACAATGCTGCCTGTCTCGAGCTCGGAAAGGAGACAACTCCACAACCATCCTGTTTGCAGCTCTTGGCTCAACTGTAGGCTGCATATGACACAACATATGTAAATATGATCTATAACTCTGCAGGTAATTCATACCTTTGCAGCCAGGCTTGACGCCACAATCTGGGATGAACGACGGACAGGTACTCCTACCTCAGGCGGGAACATTACTGGACTAAACAGAATGTAAATCTCACACCTCAGGTTTGTAGAACAAGTGCAAGCCACGAACCTGGTTGCAGACCTGCCTGAGCGACCCGCATTACTATCCTCGTACTCGGAATCATCATCTGACATCGGGCTGAGATGTTTACCGCGGGGTGGTACGGAACAAGGAACCGGTAAGGTATGATTACCCTGATATCCCACAGGGTTGTTATGGGCCTGGTGCAGATCAGGCAGTGTCACTGACTGGTGAATACCAGAAGGCAGTGCAGGAGACGCCGGAGGCAGGCCCTGCATACTGGTGTTCACATCCATGGAAGAGGCAGACAAGGGAACGGCAGTGGCATGGGTGACAAGAGATCTATAAGAATCAAGGGATTGGGCCATAGGGTAGTTTTTCTCAATACGTTTCTCAACTTCCGTCTGAAGAGCGATGCGATATTGTCCACCTGCAAGTAGAAATTAGATTACAAATTGCAAGTAAACAACAACAACTACGTTTATTTGGTCCCTTAGAAGTGTCAATTTGATCTTGAGTGTTGGCTTTACGTTTTCTGTTGTCTTCGGATTCGTCTTCGTCTTCGTTGTTGTAGTCCTCGTCGACATCATCTACAGCAATAAGCAATGATCACTACAATAAGGACCAGATATTACAGCAAAACATACCTGTACACTTTGGACGCGCACCGTGGTTGATAGCAGTTATATCCCAACCATGGAACTTATTATGCGAGACCAGCGGGATACCAGCCAAGTAATGATTGAACTGCTTTTGCAGCAGCTCGTCCTGGACTTGCTTATGACGTTCGCCGAAAGGCTGCCCCACGTTAGTGTTCGGTGCAAGCTCCCAAGGGTCGGCATTGACCCGGTGCCCATCAACATCCAAAGAAAAGGCCTTCAGAAACTGGCCCGCATCAATCTGAACTCCGTATGAACTAGGCAGCTGCCGGAACACGAAGTGAAGGTGTTGCAGTGCTGATCTAGCCATGAAGTTGACAAGGGATAGCGGTTCCATGCCAACCCAGGCGTCTTGAGCATACGTCGTGTGAGTGGTCCACATTGCCTTGGCCTGTTGAGAAGCAGGGGCGCCGGTCATCTCCGGTGTAATGTACAGTGGTGCCGACTGATAGGGCATGGACGAAAACAAACGTCTAGCTTCACCTGTGAGTATTTTGGTGGCTGGGTAACTGATAAGCAGCATGCGCGTCTCCCATCCTTCCATTGGCTGCTCGTCGGGAACCAAGGGTGACGTGCCTCCGTGACGCAGGAGACCGGAGAAAAAAATCTGTGCCATGTATTGGAGACGAACCCAGCACCCGACACCCAGAAAATGCAAGCGTCCTGGCTCACATCCAGGCTTGTCAGAGAGGTCTGACAAGCAGAGACCGCAGGAGAGTCCAGCAATGAAGCCATTCTCGTCTTTGTGAGGACCACCAAAATGTCCCATCTGCTCAACAAGTTGCTTCTCTAACAAAAGAACATATCAGAGAAACCATGCCATAATCAGGTACTAAATATACACACCTTTTTTAATGTACTGAGGATGCACACAATTGTTCTGTTGGCTCGCCCAATAATAGTTATCACGATGGCCCAGTCTAGGGGAATTGACCTGCTCGCCATACTCCCTACATGCATGCAAAAGATCGGAAGGACCTTGCAACTCCCATGCTGCCACATTGAGAGCGGTTGTAGCCTACACCAGCAACAATGAATATGGAGACAATAATGCCAACGTGAATCAACTAACTGCAAGGTAATGGTTGACATTGAGCTGATACCAATCATGCTCATTGTCTCTCGTCTTCAACGGCGCCGGTGGACTCTCGAGGTTACGCGGTTGCTGCACCATGTTGTTTAGACCGTAACAGCGAGGCGCATTTTTCATAGGCTTTGCGCTTCTAGAACTCTCAAACACCAAGACTCCTTTCATCTTAACACGTCTGTCGCGAGAACCAAGCATGACATCCTTTGCCTGCTCGACATCATCAAGCATACGGGAGAAGTGCTCTTGACAATCCAAACTTGTACACAGCAAACGCATATAGTCAGTGTATTCACGAGATAATCTATATGCATCAAGAAAATTTCGCATAAAAACTACTTCAGATATTAATTGTTTATGCGTACGTCAGACCAAACATTATCTGCAAACAGTCATGTGCCGGGTTGCCTGCCTTGTCAATTGGACGAGCAAATACGGCGTCTCCGGGGAGGACCTCAAACTGACCCGGAATGTCTTTGAGAATAATTGAGCCCAAATGTGCGTCATGAAGTAAGGGTTAAGCAGACAAACCTGAAATTACGCCACCTGGAACTGTCTGCGAGTGAGCTGCTTCTTTGGCTGCCGTTTTCCCTTCCTCTGACGAGTCTGTAAGATAAACAAATGTGCGGCTACCAACAGCTTGGACATGGTGTTGAGGGTGCGGTCTGTCACCGGTGTAGACGTATATGCCGGGCAACCAAGGATCACGATTGGCAATGTCAAAGATTGTCAGGTCTCTAAGAACTGGGGAACTGGGGTCTATCCCAAGCAAGGAAGCCTCTGGCAATGAGATCTAGTGAGAATGGTCAATATGGAGTCAGCAAGGGTGATTGAGCGTAAAAGGAAGCAGGCAGTGAAATAATAAATGAACAAATGGCCAAACGAGGCTGACGCGCAAGCACGGCGCCTGACTGGCAACCGTCCATGGCAAGTGTTGATGGCCTCCTGAAGCGTAGAGGCATCCCATCCGTTCCTAAAGTTGCAGTGCTAGGTGAAGACAGTGGGGTGTTTGGTCCCGGTGATGTACGCGCCTGATCCCCGTTAACGGTGGTTCAAGTCACTGACGAACGTATGATAGGAGATGCCAACTTCCTAGACGCTTTTCAGGAGGATGAGGCATACGGCTTGTAGTCGCGCTGCTATGGCGCGAGTGGTGGCCCGAGCCACGGTCTATCGACGACCGTCGGGGCATGCCACGTCTCTCGGCGGACACAGACATGGACGTAGAGTGGCTCAAGGAATGTTGTGCAGAGGACGTCGGCAAGCTCAGCTTGGAGGCGGGGGGGGGGACCACCCACCAACACTACCACGTGTACCACTTCAGCTGCCGTTGCTTGTATGGTGCGCGTGAGAATGCAAAGGCGAATGGTGAGCCTGATCACGGACCACCCGTGCGACATACCCTGCATGACGCAAGGAAGCAGGCGTTGGCGGTACAAGCGTTGAGGCGATTGCAATTGACACAGTAGGTGGTGAACGACCGGTCGTCGTAGCGCTCGCAACAGCTTGCCGCGGCATGGAGAGCTGAGTAGGAGTGGGCGGGACCTGTCCAGGCAGAACCCACGACGGAAGGCATGAGTGACGACGGGAGAGATCCCGCGGTCACCAGACGGTCGACGGACGCTAGTATTGATACCAGTAATCGTCATTTGTCGCTTCTTTGTTAGAATAGAGATCGGAAAGGAAGAAGATGACGGATTCTGTGCCGATATGTCTCCTCTCTGTGCGGTGGCCGCACGCGCAGCGTGTTTAGGTGTAGGGATAATGTGACGTCGTTTTCTTCTTTGCCCGTGACTGGCCGAGGAGACTGTCGGTCGCTGCAGGGAGAAGAGACGGGTGCGTAGATTTGGTCAGCTGCGGGAACGTATACAATGAGATAGACACGCACTTGGGATGCAGTGCAGCTACTGACTCAGCGACGGTGCTTGCTGAATGCCGGCGTTTTCAGGGGCGTCCCACCCGTTCCTAAAGTCACCGTGACAGGTCAACACAGTGGGGTCTCCGGTGCAGTGACGTACGTGCCTGATACCCATTACGGGTGGTTCGAGACACTGACGAACATCTCATAGAAGGTGTGGACGAGTAATAAAGTGAATTATACGTGGAGATATCAGGAGAGCCGCTTGAAACGAGGAGCGGAGTGACGCACAGTGCAATAGATGCTCTTGTCCACTTGATCGAGGAGAGAGCGTCCGGCATCAAGAGAGATACACCAAATTACGACTGCAGCAAACCACCGAGCATGTCGGCCCTGCAACACCAAACGTATACGACATCACAAGAGTAATACCGTATCGCACAATGCCGCAACTGCCGCATCGTACGAACAAATACAATGCTGCGTGTATAGAAAAAGAGACAGCGTCTGGCGTCGAGAGAGATACACAAAAACACAAGTATAGCAAACTACCGAACAGGTCGGCCCTGCAACACCAAGCTTGTACACCATCACAAGAGCAATACCGAATCGCACAATGCCGCAACTGCCGCATTGTACGAACGAATACCCCTGTGTGTATAGAACAATAGGCACAAACATGTACTCACCGGTTCTGTCATTTCAAGACGAAGTATAAAGCCGACCTTGAGGGTGTGCAACGATATAGGGGTGAGAGCGGGCAAGCGTATGGAGGTGAGAGGCGGGAGGAAAACAGAGGGAGCAATGTCCTCATGCGCCACAAAAGGTAACTCGGTGGCCACAAAGGGTAACTCGGTGGCCACAAAGCGTAACTCGGTGCTGACAGGCAAAAAATTACGTCCGCTGTCGAGCAAGACGCGCAAAATACAATACCTACCAACATGATACTCGACAACGCTCCCATAGGACTTGGTGTCAAACCACACAACACTAATCTCACGATGGAAGACTATAACATGTACATTCGAGTTCGAGACAACCTGCTGGAAGGTGTTGCTGGACAAACAGCACTTACTCAGGGTGGCATTGCATGGCGTCTTGCTTGGGGAGTATGTAGCATAAACAACGTCCTGGAAGGTCCACCTGTCAACGAATGTTCGGGTCATGTTCAACTCAAACGGATAGTGGCAAACCGGGATTTATACGCTGAAACCACACTGACATTGCAGGAGCAGTATGTCATTTCAGGTGTATACCGTGTACAAACCCGTATGTGGCATGTCAATTTATGAGGTCATACATAGACTGACTTGAACACCAAGCACAAGCAGCAGACCATGGATCAATTGTGTCATGGTGGCCAATACACAATACGTGGCTTGACTCAGGGCTCAATGTAGGATTTTGGTCTCAGGAGGCAGAGGACTGGTTTCAGAAACGATTAAAGGACATTGTTGAAGGAACGGCAACCCCGGTGTCCAACCGTGAATGGAAGTCACGGCTGCAACAAACTAAATCAGCTGCAAACGCTTTCCTCACTAATATCGAGACCTTCTCAGCAGATGCTGTATTTAGAGATAATTGACAGAATACATACATACCGTTGTTCATATCTGTACACAGCAGGTACAAACTAGCATCCAAATACTATGCTTTAGACCAAAATAAAGTAGAATTTACCACAGGCTATAGCATGTGTTTAACTTGAAATGCAAAGACTTTCTAGGTCAGCCATCTAGATGCGTCAAAAATACACCCGGTCCATCTCTAGGTTGTTGTAAGACACAATGAGCCCAAGGTATTCGATGCGTGATTGTCGGAACATGCATTTCTCCGGTTTCAGGAACAGGTCGTTGTCTTTCAGCCGTTGTAACACCTGTTTGATGAGGATGTCGTGTGTTGGCCGGTCTTCGGTAAAGATGAGGATGTCGTCCATATAAACTACTACGTGCCCTGTGTCAATAAGATCTGCAAATATCTCGTTCATCATGGATTGGAACATTGCTGGCGAGTTGGTAAGTCCAAAAAACATGACTGTCGGCTCAAACAGGCCGAGGTTGGTCTTGAATGCTGCCTTCCACTCGTCGCCTTCTTTAATGCGTACATTGTTGTATCCACATCGTACATGCAGTTTGGTGAAGATCTTTGCTCCGTTGAGTTTGTCAATAAGTTCCGGAATCAGTGGTAGTGGGTATGTGTTCTTCTTTGTCATGGTGTTCAGGATTTGGTAGTCTTGTATTGGTCGCAATGAGCCATCCTTCTTTTTGAAAAAGAAGAATGGAGAAGCCATTAGAGACTTCGAGGGTCGTATGTATCCTTTCCGCAGGTGTTCTGTAATGAAGTTGTTGAGTTCGACTTGTTCCGGTTGTGACAGCGGGTAAACTTTACAGTTCTTCATTTCTGCTCCCGGTACAAGGTCTATCGCGTGATCCCATTTCTTTCGTTCTGGTAGTCGTTCTGATGCGTGCTTCCCAAACACAAATCGGAATCCCAAGAACTCAGCTGGTACGATGTCTTCAATAGTTTGTTCGGTTTTCTCCTTGTGCTGCGCTTCGGCCACTTGTTGAGACACATTGTGTTTTACCCAGATGTAGATGAGATCTTCGCCTCCCGCTATTGCTTCATCAATGGTCTCTTCGTGCCATAGGTAGTCCTTGGCCCAATAGAGTGACTCTTCCTGTTTGGCTACCCATTCTGGAGTGACTGAGATCTTTGAAGGTGTAATATAATCTGCAGTTGGTGTCGTATCTGCATGCACTTCCTTATGCATCGTGGGAGGACTATGGACCTCCACAATTCCTTCTTGGGATTGGACTATTGGTTCCATGATGTGGACGGCGTCTGAAGGAAGCTTCTCTCCGGCGTAGTTCGGAACTTCCTCGACTTCTTCTACCATGAATGAACGTTTCTTTGTCAACAAATTTGATGCGGGTTTGTCGGCTGTTGTGAACTGTTTATCTGGCGGTTGTATCCGCTTAATTGCTTGAATGATCTTGATTGTGAGGGGATCTTCACAATGGACCTTATTGCCATCTTTGAATTGTATGCATTTGGTCTTCCAGTCTATCGAGGGATTGTGTTTCTTCAACCAAGTCATTCCTACGATGATGTCGTCTCGACCGAGGTTGGTCACGTAAAACAGTTCATAGTGGACTCTTTGTCCCACCACTAATGGCAAGTATATGCCATGAGTAATTCGTCCTGCCACGTTGATGGTACCGTCAACGTTCTGGACTCCAAATGGCTTTGGTAACGGGTTTGCCTCCCACTTGTTACGATTGAGGACTTTTTCATGGATGAAGCAATGCGTCACACCACTATCAACCAAGACTTGAACTTCGACGATTTCGCGATTGTGTGTGATTTTGCCAGCAAATGATATTGAAAGGTCACTAGCCGTTACACGGTTCGCCTTGATCCTAACACACGTCGAGGGTGTAGGATAAACTAAAAACCCTCTCTTTCTTCAAGTTCGTCTAAAAACAGGCCTCTCTCTTCAACCGGTAGTCCCGCTACAGCCCTATAGACCATTTCCAAATTCGGCTGAGTTTCGGTATTCTGTCCTGCCATTTTTGGACCCGGAAGAGGGGCGGCCGTACCCACTCTAAGTTGAGCCACCTCTCCACTTCCTCCTGCGTCACCCCCAGATCGTCCTGTTTGTGCGCTGCCCAACTTATCCAGTACGAGTCGTTGGCCCAGTCTATCATATCCGGGCCTGCGAAGGCCATGGTTCTCCATTCCCTCATGCATTCCGCCTCCTGATTGGTCATAAAGACCCCGTTCCTGTGCTCGGCCGGACCACAAAACTTGCAGGGTCCCCCCTCCATTGTGTCGACGATGTAACTCTTTGAGAGCTCCAACCGTCTCGCCTGAATCGCCCGCCACGCTGCCACGCGTGCAACGTATAACTCCTGCGGTGTCCTCCTGACCAACCTCCTCCCCTCTCGCTTCCAAAGTGCTGGCGCCTGATCTTTCTCCTTCAACCATCGTTGCAGCTTGGAGCGCAGGTGGCGGGTTTTGCGCTCAAGGTTGCGTGCGTGGGTTTGGCCTATAGTCGGGATGGAAGGAGAGATCGTTAGCTTTGTGACCAGGCTGATGGCACCTGAAGCATAGTTTGTCTCTGAAGTGACGCTCACAATCTGCTGCGTTCATAACTCTTGCAGTGGCTTGGTGGTTGTTGGAGTAGGGGGTTTGAGTAGACTGACTTCCCCCCTCACTCTTGCCACGGCCATTATGAGCAGCCAGATCGAGCGTCAGGAGTTGTCGGTTTGTTTCTAGCCGGAGCGCTTCTATCATCATTTCTCCGAGGTTCTCCGGTTGATGGTGTAGATTATGAAGGGCGTTAAGGAGGCTCCACTTGAGTCCGCGCTTGTACCAAGCCATTACCGCTGTCTCGTCTCGGTTCTCGCCGTATTGTCCCAGCAATACGGAAAAATCATTGTTGTATTCTTGGACTGTTCTCGAGCCTTGATTTGCCCTTTCAAGCTTGGCCAATGCTCGTTCTCTGAGTCCTTTGTCCTGGAAGAACATCAACACTTCATCGCAGAATTCTCTCCAGTGTGGCAAATCTTCCATCAGGTATTGTTTCTTCTTCAACATAGCCCATGGTCCAGCTGTTCCTCCATTCATGTAGCTGAGTACGCAAACAATCTTGTGTATGGCTAGAGCAAATCGCTTGGGCTGCATTTTGATGTACATCAACATGTTGGTCCACCATTCATCAAACTTCTCTGCCCTGCCATCAAAGTCTTGGGGATCACGGAGTTTGAGCTTTTCCCACTCGCTTTCAGGTGGTGCTCGGTCATTGGTTGGGGCGTCGGAATATCTGTCAAAGGGGTACTTGGGGTCGAAAGGGTCTGATTGTTTCCTTTTCTCATAACCTTCCCTATCATAGGGTCGGAAGATGGGTCGATGTGGATCTGGGGCTGAAGAGTTGTCGTCGTCATGGGTAGTAAATGGTGTAAATGGCCTTTGTTCTCTTTCAGTCCCTGGTGCTTGGGTATCTTCGGGTTGTATTGCTTCTTGAGGGGTACTCATTGTTGGCTTTGGTGCTACTGCGAGTTCTTCTAACAATAGTGGTGGTTTGTTACTAGCAGATGGTACTTCTGCTCGTCTCTTGTCGCGTCTTCTGGCTTCTCGCAAGTGTCGTTCAACTTGGGCAATGTCCACAACTTCAAAGTCTGGGTGTGGCGGTGTTACTGTTTGGTTTGCTAGTTCACAATTGGGACAAATCTCAGCTGTGTAATGTTCCCACTCGTTGTCTTGGTCAAGATAGATGTCACGACCATGCACACTTTTTCCTTTCTTTTCCTTTTATTTTTGTTATCCTACCTTCTCAATTTCCTTATCTTATCTTATCGATGGTACATGGCTACTGCATGTGATCAAAGTGCATGTGACAGACTGGTCACATGATCATAGAAGGTGCTGGAACATTATAGAACATCGCACCATAGCACACCATACATTCCCACGGCAGTGTTAGGAGTACAGACCCGGTACCAGGGGTCCTTGTCTGAGATGTATATAAACCCACCCTGTAGCTCCCTAAAGACCTCAGATTCTACCTCCTGGTCTTTAGGTGACGTCCACCTTGTACCTAGTCCTTCACAGTACTAATATAACCTGGTCTTTAGCTCATTGTCAGCTGATCCCTCGTTGTCGTGTCTCCACTCCTCCTCATCACCTACACTCCTGTCGTCATCGTCCACGCAAGTTCGCTTGTCGTTCCTCTCTCCTTGTCGTCACTTCCTCGCTCTTCATAGAGTTTGGTTGTGTTCTTGACATTAGGTAGAATCTCCTTACGCTCGCCTGGACGTCGCGCAATCGCATACATCCTTTTCCCCAAAGTTTTAAAAAGTTTAGTCCCCCCGGTTTACCAGTACGTTGTATTGGCCCGGACCTTTGACCTTACATCTCACTTCGTGGTTGTAGTGCCTAAGGACATACGCATTTGTCGCCGCGTACCCGAGTCCTTCTTCGAAGCTCGCCGAGAACTATGTGAGCAAGGTCGTCCTCGCCTCTATCCAGAGAAAGACCTCGAAGCCATTGTCTCCTACGTCTCACGTCGTCCCCACTATCACCCTCTCGGCACCAGACTCCCAGCTTTCGACCACGAAAAGTTTGCTTGTGACAACGAGTCTATTAAAGAACGTACACGCACGGAACGCGCACAAACACTCTCCGACCGCATTGAGAAACCATCTCTCATGGATCGTATCGCTCGGGCACCTGCACCCCCTCGACCGGACGCGCAAAAACCTGTGACGCTCGACTTCCACAAATTTTCAATCAAGGATCAAGTCGGTATTCTCAAGCCGAAGATTGAAGCCACTACTAAACGCCTCAAGATCCTCATCGAGCTGACCCGTGACCGCAACGACGCACAGGTCAAGTCAGTCCTACTACTCAACGACAAGCTTCTGTACCTCACAGAGCATACGGAGGAAGTACTCTCCACGCGCACGCCTGCCCAGCTCAAAGCACTGAACTGGGGTTTGCAGTCAGTAGGGCAGATCAACTTCACGCAATTACGCAAGAGGTTGACGGAAGTTACGAGTAGAGTTGCATTTGTAGCAGACGGAGGATACTTCAAAAAACTTCCCCTGTAGTAGATAAGCAATCATTGAGTGCGATAATCTTTTCCACGTTTTTGATCCCGACGATCTTGTGGACTGTCACGATAACGAAGAGGATCACGCGTATATCGAAGTCTGCGAACAGCAGCCGTGTCCAAACCGGAGTCGAAAGTTTGTGGTATCTCGTCACTTCAGACAAAGACAACGATACTTTGGTTACGTACCCTGTGATAACAGTCAAATTCCGTTAACTGTCGGAGTTCCTGAAGAAGTTGATACCAGTTTAGTTGTACCGGAAATTCCACCGGTTTCACCAGACGTCACCCCCATCATCCTCGAAACCATACCAGAAACCTCACCGGTAACTCCTGAAACACCCACCGTCGCCCCCATCAATTCCGCACGTGTCATGATGACAGCACCAGCAGTAGACCCCGCCTTGATTGCAGCCATTATAGCTGCAGGTACGCAAGCAATGCCGAGACCGCAAGTCACGGTCAACAATAATGACACCAAGCCCGATAGATACAAGGGCGAACATGGCCGCGACTTAGAACGATTCCTGTCACAATGCGAGGCTTACTGGGTGACCGCCAGTATTGCCAATGAAAAAACCAAGGTCCTGACAGCAATTTATCGGTTGTCAGAGAAGGCTGCCCAATGGGCAATACCGGTCACGGACCATATGGCGGACCACAATGGTAACCTGCCGGCCAACCTTGACACATGGGCCAAGTTTAAAACTGAGCTCAAGAAGTACTTCGGCGATGCAACGCCCGAAGATACCGCTATCCGTGAGTTGGAAAAGCTCTGTGGAGCAGAGAAAAAGGAGAAGAATGCGCGTGACGTAGGGACATATGTCACAGACTTCCAATCCTAC